>JAMKCH010056953.1:0-84113 GCA_023653785.1 Ophioderma brevispina | reverse complement strand
GGAACTTGTAATGAATAATTGATTATTGCCAATTCTTAATATTCTAATTTTAACCTCGCTTTTGGGTGCCGTTTGATCAACGTCCAAACAATTGAAAGCGCATCGGTAGCACGGGCGCCAGCAACGAACGGAGATTCTATGGAAAAAGTGCAATCACGCAGAGAAGACGTCTCTCTGGTAATACGGCGGCCCTGCAGAATTTCCCACGTTGTGTCACAGGCTGCAAAAGATATCATTGAAACTGGTACTTTGTGAGCCCTGGTTTGTGAGAGACTATAAAGCATTCAGGTAGTTCCGAAAACAAATACCTAAAAAAAACAAATGGATTCTATGGATATGGATGTTTTTGCAACAGAGGATCATTTTGTTTTGTTAAAGCTTGTTAAGAGAGAATCCCTTAACTGGGTCTACACCTATGGAACCCATTGAGACAATTCGAACGTTTCTCTTGGTAGTATGGGCTTTGGCATGACGAACGCCAGACCCGACGCCAGACTTTAAGTTCCCACGCTGCCTGTGGGTGCGAATTTAATATGCACATATTCATCAGCACTCTACTTTCGACCCGCACCCGCCTTATTCGTTGTTACAATGTCAACGCGGTCGTTGTTAATATGCACATATCATCAGCACTCGTACTTTCGACCGCTTATTCTTTGTTACAATGTACAACGCGGTCGATTGTACGAAAAATATAATCCCACAATATTCGATTCCTTTTGAATAATTGAAGTTTTATATGAGACTCCACAATTAAGATTGTCATATAAAAAGCACATAGGCCTACGTCTGATAATTTAAGATAATTGAAAGAACAATAAATATCACAGACATTGGTTAATTTCCCGGTTAATTTATACTGTCTTCTTCAAACCGCTACTGACACGTGCGCGAGTGATCTTATTTTGGCCAACTAAACACGTGATGAGCAATTATTGGTACCCTCTAGGGCCTATTGACAATTGTCTGCCCAGTATAGACTCTTTCTGCTGTAAGTTTACGTACTGCTAGCAGGTTTTAGTGAAGTATGGAGTAAGACAATGCATGCATCGCATGACGAATCTTGTTAATATTTAAATTGGGACAGTTGCAGGAGCTTGCAGGGGATTTCCCGAAGAATAAGTAATCATGTTTTACCGCCGACTTTTGGCATGCGAAAGCGGGACAAAGAAATGAAAAAGCTTGAAAACCTACTTTTAAAAGTTGTGAAAACTTAACCTGAATGGGCAAAGCAAGTCATCTTGGAAATTTTTAACATTTTGGCGAGTGTACTTGGGGAAAATGAAATCTGGAGTGATATTTCGTGCATTTTTCTACGTCCAGCTGCACGCATTTAGCTCAAGCAAAATGTATTTTTATTCATCCGAACTGCAAAATAACGTCCTTGAAGCCATAACGCAACTCAATGCGACCAATGGAATGGGCAGTTATAAACTTAGTACATACATGTGTGACTTATAGGACTAATATCCGATGAAATATTAATCACAACTGACAACTTCATCAGTGCATGTATACACATCACCAATGAGTTGTTTTCGGCGATCGCTGGCCAGCCCGTGCTGGCCGGTACATTGGGATTACTTTTCCATCGTGCGCAAGTGTCGGTTTTAAGTGCGGCGCCATACGTACTGCGCATGTGCAGGGAATTCGCAATCGAAACATCCACATTTACCGCGAAAATTGTATCGCAGTTTTTAACAACGAGGTGATGTCAAGCTTCCCAAACTTTGAAATACCTTATCTCTGGAATGGAAAATCGTATGGATTTCTATCAACAACAGGATTTAAAGGTAGGTTATGTTCTACATAATGGGGTTATTTTTATTTAATTTGGGGAAAATATAATATTTTTTTTAAGACACTAACCACGCAAATCGGGCCGGTTGTGTTTTTTCATAACATGTCCTCTAAATCCAGCCACCGATGCATATTCCTTTGGACACAGGGGACAAGAGAATTGCTTCTTTGTTGTCCTTAGGTGGAATTTTTTCCTTTTGCGTATAATTTGCACCATCAATTGCTTCGCGATCGCTACAGCTTCCCCATTCACTCTCCGGGTCTAGTAGCATATTATCGTCGTCTGTCCAGCAATTATCCCCGAAAATTTCACCCATATCGAGGTGTTCCCACGGCACGAATTCCGTCGTTGCATCTCGGTCACGTGTAGAAAGTTTATTATACTTATACGAGTAACGAGAGTACAAATGTCGGCTAAATTGCTCCTAAAACTTGCTGTGTATTTTCTCACCGGCGATCTGCAAAGAATTAAATGTCCGCTGCTACTACGTGACCTGTCAACAACACCGACCCCGGAAGTGTTGTATCGGGGATGTGCGCAAGCGCAGTCGGCCGTTCGGCGACCTTGCCACGTACTTTGCATATCAATACCGAGTAAGACTTGGTTGAGTGCACAGGACAGGGATGAATAGCGGCTTCCCATCTCTTTATGATAAAACGAGAAAAATAGTAAAATTAAAAAAAAAAAAAAAAAAAAGTACAATTGTCATTATTTAAGATCTGTTCTTATCTTTACAAAATGTAAATACACACATCCACACACACCCCATTAAGAGGCGGTACTGTCTTGAATACTATATGCATCAAACTTTTCAAATCGCTTCATGAATGTACTGCAAAATTTATTAAGAATGGAAATTAACTGTTGCAGGATGGGCAAGATTGGATGGTCATAGAATGATCCATTTATTATCAGAGTTTTAATTTTGTGTAAAATTTTGTTTAAAACTGATTTTGTATCAAAAGAGGCTTGTAGAACAGAATTAGTAGAACTGTTTATTTCTTGAAGTCAATTGTTATATTTTTAGTTTGTAAAGTCTTTTATGCTGTCCAAGATGACTCTTGTGAAAAACAAGCAAAATCATTTGTTGTTAATATTTTTTTTCTAACTTAAGTGGGGTGTCTAATCACAGAAGTACACTTTAAAAGATCTTACTAATTTGGAATGCAAAATATATGCAAGTATGATTTTAGAAAGCAAATGAGTTAAAGAATCCAAATATGAAAACCGTTCTTGTATAAAATATTAGATTTTAAAGATTAAATTTGTTTGGCACACGTCAACAGGGTGATTAATAAAATTTGGAAATATGTGCTTTTTGTAACCCACAGAGATTCTATGGGAATTCTGTTTATATTTTGGATGTGGTCTGAATATTTGAGTTACTCATATACACTGTATTCTTGACCAAAATGGTAATTTTAAGGCTTTTGACCTTATTGGTTAATAATACTATCCAAATATGTGTTCATATTTTAATTTGTGACCTATTTCTGTCCTTTTGGGATGAAAAATAATGAAGTCCTCACCTTTTCACCAAGTGCATTTCTGAGACAATTTTACCTATGAGAGTGTTCACCACAGCATACTTTGGGGAATGAGGGAGATAAATTCCCCACTTTTTTGTAATAGGAGGATAGTCCATGTAATCACTGCCATTTTTTCACAATTGAAAAAGAAAAAAAAAATGTAATTCTAATTGAAAATGGACAAATCTATTAAAATTATTAACTTAAAATTAAGATTTTAAAATTTAGAAGATAAATTTAGAAGAGACGTATGCCATTAGGCAAAACCTTATTTAACTAATTAATAATATTTCGGCTATTTGTTAAGTCTGGGCAAACATGTGGGAACGAAGATGGTGACCCGTGCAAGTTCACACCAGGGAATAAACAATGAGATGTAAATAAGACGATGGAAAAATACTGGGAAAAATAAATGCCTACAGATACCAATTTTCTTTGTGACTAATTACGAATGAGCAAAATTTTACATGAATTTACACCTTGAGGTATTGCGGTTACTATTTGTTCGGTAACTGTAATTAGTGAAAATATTCGTCAGGCAAACTTATTGCAGGCTCCAGCCTTAGTCAAATCAATTCTCTGATCAAAGCAAAGATATCCACAGGAGGCTCTATTAATCAATTATGTCAATGGGCTGTAATGTTTGAAGAATAAACAGATGAATGGTCCGCAAATCCTCAGCCACTTGAGGTGACAGATTATTTTGACACAGCCTATTGTGCTACATACATTTAATCTGGTGAATTGGTCATTTAATTATATTAAGCCATTTAAGCACAATCAATATGTTAAGTTGTAACTGTCTTCTGTAATAGGGTAAACATTCTTAGGTACCCCTACCGAAGACCGAATTAACCGAAGTCCGAAGAGATTATCCCAATAATTATCCAATTATGAACAAAGACCCGATACCGCGTGTTGATGTTGCCGATTTGCTTGGGTGCAGAGACCCCACACTGCGGGTCAGATGTACCGATTTGTAAGCGCTTTCAAAACGTACCTGTCAATCAATACGTCAATCAACCTGTGGATAATCAGAATCGCTCTTTCCAATGTAAAAACTTGCATCTCATTCATTCTGAGAATATCTCTCAAAGAAGGAACATGGAGCAAGTTCAGCAGGTATCTCTTCCTCGCGGGAAAGGCTACATTTTCGACAATTACATGTACATCAAAGATAAGGAAGTAAAAGGCAGACTCTACCTGATATGCAACCGCAGAAAACACGGGTTGGTAAAAGGCCGTGTCTCGGGGTGTGCCGGAGAAGTGAAATCGCGCAAAAAAGTTCACTAAAAGGCCAAAAAGAAAACAACAAAAATTTAAAATATAGAATGAGTTTTGGAAAGTGTTGTAATTAATTAAAGGCCTATGCAAAGTCACTAACAGGCAACAAAAAAAAACAAGAATAAAATATAAGTTTTTTGGAAAGTGTTTAGAATTAATTTAATGCCTATAAAGAGTAAAATAAAAGGGCCCAAAAGCAAAACGATTTTGGAAAGTATTTACGAAAAAGAAAAAAAAAATAATTGTTTTGAAGACATTTTTTATTTTTTTAAAAATTGAAACAGTTGTTTAAAAAAAAAAACCATTAAAATGAAAATCAATGAAAACATGTTTTTGGAAAGTGTTTGGAAATGAATTAAATGCCATTAAAAAGTTCAATAAAAGGCCCCAGAGCCAAAACGATTTTGAAAATAAAAAAACAATAATTGTTTGGAAAACATATTTTTTTTAAGTATTTGGAACAATGACTTTAAAAAGCCAATAAAAAATTACAATAAAACGCTTTTTTCCCCCCAAACAACAACACGTTTTAAAAAAGACATAAACGGCAAAACTACCAAAATACAGAAAATACGGACCATTGGTCCATTATAACTATAGCAGGTTCATGACGTCATGCACTTCCACGGCATGTCGCCGCCATGTCTGCACTCGCCGCCTCAAAGAGGTCTCGCCCGATCACTCATTCAATTTCCTATTGAAAATCGAAAGTACTCCCGTCATTGTTATTAATGTTTAGGTAGTGGATTTGCAATCTCGTGACTTAAAAAATTCGGACATTCGGGAGGGGAATGCGATTCCTTAGCAGTACCTAGTTTGTTTTGTTATGATCAGTGGGCGTTCAGTGACTTTTCTTTGTTACTTCAAGAATATCAGGGTGGGTTACCTACTGACGAACGGTTTCGAGGGATGTGCCTCCAAGAGGACCCATATTTGTACCTATTGATCGTGAAAGGCCAACAAGGCTAGTAGATCCAGACTCTTTTGTCTTGACTAGAACATGGAATATATACCTTATTAAATTTTTATAAGTGATGCATCACTAGTGTAAAAATTGTGAAATATTAAGAAAAAGGCATAGTTTAGAGTGATGTATTTTGGGTTAATCATCACAGATTTGCTTTGACTTTGTTTTAAAAGTTTGAGCACATTTTTGTTTTCTGGTAATAGCCTTTGTCTTTTAACAAACGAACCTCAAATTGGATTGGGTAGCAATTCAGAAAATCAAAAATGGTTTCTTCTCGCTCCAATTTTTTGCTTACAAACAAGGAACTGGTTATTGGCAGTACTATAATGAAGTTTCAACATTGTAAATAAGATTTGGTTGTGCCATTCAACATTATTTTGGTCACTGAAGAACAGTTTTTTGCTAACCATTAGATCTTTGCAAAGTGAATTAAAGACCAAAGATTAACAATCCGTCTATCACAAGTCTTCAAATGGTTTCCGACTTGTTTTTCCTCCACGAACCTGGGGCGTTCGTTCACACCGTGCGTAACCCTACGGTATCTAACTCCTGCGTAGGTCCCTACACAACAGAACCTTTGGATGCCAGTTCAACAGTGCTTTGGCAATTGGTCCACCAGCATGACATAGTATGCACGTAGATTTACGACTTAGTTCCAGGGAAAGACTCCAGCAATGTCAAATTTTGATATTTAACCATTTAACTAACTGCTAATGCCGTTATCTATCAGTGTTTCACAAATAGAGTGCAGTGTGCAAAGGGGATAGGCCTACAGATGAATGATCCTTGTTGCTGTTTTGCCTATTTTTAGTAATTGCTCTTCACTGCTTGTTTAGTATTTGGCCCTTCATGGGTAAGTGTTATGTTTATATTATTTCAATTATGGCCTGGTTGTGGACTTTGTTAGCACTGACAGTTCCTTAAATGGGTCCTATTAGAGGCAGAGCCCTGTCCCATTTTTTGTCAGGAAGCTGTATTTTGAAGAGCTCTATCTCACCTATGCAGTTCATAGGTAGTAGGTTATGAGCCTTAAAGTGACGTTTACTTGAACCTTTTGATGTCCTTTTTATTTTAAAAATCCAATGGACTAAGTTCCTACTGGCGTTCTTTAATGGGGCCATGGGGGAGCTTTCAATTGATCTTGAGGACGCAAATCTATCCTGTATCCCTCTTGAGGACCTAGCTGTTACAAACTGTGCCAACGCTTTTGCTATTTTTTTAAAAATCTCCCGATTTCTATAAGTCTCCCCGATCCAAGAAATCAAAATTCCATGATTCCCCAAAAACTAAAATGTGTACTTACATGCACCACCTGACACACAAAACCTAATTCAGTACTCTACTCCTTCTAAATCATACTTTAATAATTTAATAACATGATCTTGAAAGGTTTGTAGTATGCAACCAATTTCAACAACACTTTTTGTATGTTGAAGGTGTCGATTGTGTAGCATAGTAAATGGTAATTTAAATATCTTGTCACATTCCAACAAACCAGTGTATTGGGAGACAGTCAGAGTGGGCGACGTGGTACTAATCAGAAAAAATAATGTGGTTTTGGTATCACAACAATGCGAAATGGGGGGGAATAGGTGTACATACATGTCACCTTAAAAATAGTGATTCCCCCAATTGTTTCACAAGACCCTTCTTTATGTTGAATAGATCTTTGTAAAATAGCACACATTACAAGGATCTGACTGAAACAATGACCTATTATAGCTTAGTATGAAATAGCTACCCTTAACCTAATTAACACAAACGTCCCCCAATTCAGAATTCATCTCCTGGTGCATGTGAATTAGTTTGAATAAAAAAATGACACAGCTACAGTGCATTTCTCTTTGCAATTGAACACAAAGTTGTATGTGGGTGCCAATAAAAAAAAATTGTTTGCTTGTATGCATGCTTGTAACAGTTTTAACAATTAATGTAGATCAAGTGATGTTAAACCATTAATCAATAGAATAGCAGTTACATTTGACACACACTTGCACAGATATGAAGTTGGGCAAAAAAGTGTATGCAATCTATGATAAAAAGATATGTATGGATCACAACTGTCCAAAACTTACGTGAGGTTTGTGGCATTGCTGTGACCATGTCCAATTAAGTTCTTATCTCTCAACTCCCTAGGTGGTTAGCCAGATAAACAATGGTTGTAAGAGTGCTCTTTGCCAGTCCTGTCGGGGTGGTGGAAGACTTATCCGATCAAGACTTTCTGGCACAAACGTGGACAATTTGTGGACAAACCTAGACTTTCCTTGAACAATTTTGTGTGGATTGTGAGTGCATTTTTTTTCAACCCAGACAGGTCGGACAGATCTGGACAACCTAGACAGACAACCAATGACAAAACCCAAGACATTTCTGGACAAAAATGGCATTTTCTGGAACATAGGCTCTCCTAGTGAAAGAGTTAGGAAAAAAAGGTGTTTGAAAAAAGTGTCACAAAAGTTGTCACCTTATGGAACAACCAAGCCATAACATACTGCACCAATTAAGAATCCTTGGACCATTTTGAAAATACGCCCAGCCTTCCACCAGGCAAGCACCAAGACAACCCCTCAGGATCTACACACCGGCACATACACACACACATCATAGCCGTGTATTTTGGACACAAAAATATCAAAGCGATTACGACCATGATTAATAACAACACCATCATGTCCTCACAACAAATTGACTACAAAACAACAACAATTATATACTCTATCCACTCAAGTACAAAGTAGCGATGCGGGCGTATACATTGCACACTGACTTTCAGGTAAAGCACTATCGTGCTGCAACTGAAAGCAGCACTGGGTTACGCGCGCGTTGGCACTTCAATACTTCGACAAGACAAGTAGCTTACCCATCACTACAATATGTAGGCAGTGTAAAACGTGGTATGGTTTAAAAGCATGTTTTTGATTTTATGTGCCAACGGGAAAAAGGGACAAATAAGACAAATATACAAGGTCAATTTAGTGACACCCACATCACAATTGTAAAGGGAACACAATGGAAAGAATTAGTTATTGGCCATCACCCTATGAATTCGGCAGCCTCAATGGAAAAAAAAAATGCATGTTGAAGGATGTGGTCGCAGAATCTGAATTCAATCTCCAAACGAGACATAATAATAATACCAAGGGCAGTTATATTGACAACGCAGGTAATTGAATGAAGTGTCTCAAACAAAAGCCTTGCAATCATCTACAGGAAAACGTTCAAATTGTGTTGAGAATGATTCCATAAAGCCATGGGGGGTGAGTTGTGGGCGTTTCCCTAAGGTGACACACTTCTTCCTGACCCATTTTTTCTGACCCCTTATGAATTCGGAACCTTACGGAATAAACAAACGGTTTGGTTTTTTTCCGTTAAGGTTTCTCGAATTCATAAGGGTGTCAGAAGAACGTGTCACCATTATGGAACACCCCTTGTCCCGGTGATGTCATGCTTCCTGTGGCGTGTAATCAATTGACTGCGGTTGGTAATTGTTCCTATATAGAGTGGCTGTGCAGCTATTTTGAGTCACCATTTTTTAAAGCACTACTTTCTGTCACATGGTCAAAAAATTTCACTTACGGGGTCATGACCTGTTAAGGCAGGGTTACACCCAGGGTTATAAGTACCACAATGGGGCCGGTCAAGGGTCAGTTAATCTTAGCCTGCCATATTTCCATCAAAGTCTTTAGGGCGTAAAAACGGCAGTTAAGTTCAGCAGGGCGTAATACTGCGCCCTCTGTGGTCAAGTGGTTTAGACATGTGCATCGCGGCAAAGCGTTGTTGTTAACATGAGTGCATAAAGTCACCTTGCGTGATATGTAAACGGCTGCACAAGGACATCACTTCATATTTTTGTCCAGACAAGCAACACAATGTTTTGTTGGGGAATAGTACAAGAGGTGAAATGGTATACTGCGAGCATTAACCAGTAAAATGCACTGGCTTATGATATTCAATGAAACAAAACGAAATGGCCATTGACTTTACACACACTTTATTCCGTTGCATTGATGCATGACGGAAAAAACTGCATGTAAAGCAATGGGTTTCATTTCGTTTAGTTGAATATCATAAGCCAAATGCACTTTCTATACGGAACACGAGAAGGTGGTGAAGGGCCAAAAAGTGGTGATTGAGGGTCAAAAGGCAGTGAGGGGTCAAAAAGGTGGAGAAGCATTTGGCCCTTTCATGGCAAAAGGGAAAGGGCCTAACTCAAGATAGGCTTTTGCTTTGAAAGGGCCGTCCTGCAAAAACCAATGCATTATGGGATACTTATTTAAAAATATTTTAGCACTATTTAGGCTCAACTTTAAAAGAAAATATGTACAATATCTGAAAAAGTTGATAGATTTTCTCTTATTCTTGCAAAATAACAAACATAAAACTGCTATGGAAGTTTTCAATACATCAAACATTACAATGAAATTAAATATACACAAGTCAGGGGCACTATGTAGATCATGTGAATCACGTAGAAAGCCCCAGTCTGTCCAACACAAGGGTCCAGCATGGTACACACATTTTCAAATTTGTAGGTTTAGGTTTGCTCATCCCTACCTCTCCTTGAGGGCATCTGCTCCAGGTGATCAGATGCAGCATCCACAGGACTGCAGAATGAACCCAGATGGTGAGAAATTCCTTCAGAAGGAATCGTACGGTGAACTTCTCCTGGACATGAATTGTTAGGGTAGTCCTGATAATTAAAACACAAATATGCCCCAAAAGATTAATGTTCCTCATTTTGTTAATGTGTCATTCAAAATAGCCTTTCATCAAGGCATTGCGTTTTATTTTTATTGCTACAGTCCCTGTATAGGATGTTGTATAGTGCCCTCTCATGGGGAGTCTCTTGCGCATCGCCTTCTGCATTTATTTGTGCATTTTGTTTTTCTTATTTTCCGGGTTAAATCTTCCATAACTTTCTGGGAATTGATTGGGTAAGTAAGGCGCCGCACAAATGCATTGAGGTCAAACAATGTGATACTACTGTTTGGTGGCATTGTTTTATGTTATTGTTGGACATTCGTATTGTGGTTAAAGCAAGGGTTAAGTTAGTAGTAAATCGTGTTTTGTCTCCACTAACGGGGGTGGTCGGATTCACCTCATATACACAGCAAATACTGCTGTGTGAGGATTTATTGGAGCAAAGATAATTGACCGGATGCCCTCCTGAAGTCAATGTACTGGATGGCCACCATAAGCCACCATGGCCACCATTAGCTCTCCAGGGGCGATGCCATTGTAGGTAGATCTTGTTTTAGTTCTACCAGGGTAACCATGCAGCACCCTCTCCTGATCAGATTTCTTTAGAAACCTGATGGGGTGGTGGTTTAGTTTTAAGATAATATATAAGTTGACAGATAATATGAACAATCAATTAGTAGGAACAATTTCCCCATATGATGACCACATAATACTTGATTGACACATTATGCTTGCACAGAACTAACCCTATTTGCGCGAAGATGCCTATCTCCGCTCAGTCAAGGGCTTCGCCCTCGACATGCGCCTCCATTCAAAAGGGATGCAGACATGTAAGCATCTCATTCTTTGAAGAGAGCTGAATTAACCCTAACACTGCAGGCTGTATATTGTGAGGACTTACCACAGATCACAATATACCATAACTTTCATCATACTTGCACTTCCATAGACCACAAACTACCACAAAATTTGATTGTGGTCTATTGTGGTATATGCTTAGTAGTAGATAAATACTAAATTAGAATAACTCATCATATACCACAAAAATACCACAGTAATAAACAACAACAAGCTGCACCATAGGCCACAATTGACGGGGCCGCCGAGAGGAAATGCAGGCACAGGGGAACCTTGGAGTTATAGGCTTACATGGCGTGGGGTGGGTGCGGGATGTACGTGGAGGTACCACACTTTATATGTCCATGATAAGATCACATACCACAAACTACCACAAAATATTTTAGATTCTAACTATCATATACCACAATATACCACAATATTACATTGCGGCCTAGAGCCTTGTTAGGGTTATGCTGTTGGTCTCAGGTGTAGAGAGTCATACCGGAGTCATACCTGTATACCATTTACCATTTAACTCTATACCTGCATGGGAACCTGAGCTAGAAGTAGCCCAGATACGCTTCAGCAGTTTCATTGTTTTAGCGAAGTGAAGCTGAACCATTGCTAAAGCTAGTGAGACATAGGCAATTCTGGCTGAACCTGCCTGATTGAGAGACATAATGCTCACCTCTCGGTGTTTTTCAATTAACAACCTATACCCGATATCGGCTGGTCTATACCCACAAAAAGTATTGGCTGCATGTCACAACCTACCAATCTTTACCACTAAAATTCTTGGTGTGCGAGGTCGGGAAATTGCCTAGCACAGTTTCAGCTAAAGGGTTAATATACCTGTGCAGTGTTGACTAGAGCTGCTGATACAGACGCATTGAGGTCTTCCATGGCTGCAAAGATTTCCCTATAGGGTCCCAGATGTTCTGCAAAGTAAGCTGGAAAAAAAAAAGATCTTAAATTATTCTCATCCTGCAAGATTATGAAATGAGAAAAGAGAAAACTATAAAGCAACATCAGGTCGGTCCTTCAAGCCAAGTTGAGATGCCAAAAGAGGTTGTCATACCCAAATTGTAGTCCAAAGGGTCGTAATTCCACGATAATTCAAAGGATTATTCTGAATGATACCTTACGTACATTCCAGACAGTTGGTATCAAAACTTGCATTGCATGTTTTTAAAGGCTGACTCAGAGATTTTCGATGAGGCGCACTCATTTTCAAACAAATCGTGTTTTTTGCATGTACATAATGCTTATCCATAGACTCATAATTGTGTGAAATAACTAAGCTCATTCGAAGTCCTTTCATGATAGAAAATCACAACTTTGTTATAAAATTCCGAATCACGGAATGGTGGTTATACACGGTTTCATATGGCACTGTTATACTGTGATAAAACGTCATGCAAGAAAACGGAAAATCCGATAACTTTGGAATTGAACAATTTTAGTTGACTATCTTTAGTTATAGATAGCTATTTTAATTTCTACTCAAAATAATTATATTCGAAATCTCTGAGTCGGCCTTACATGGGATTAGCATTACACAAAATCTGGACTTTTATGTCAATTTGGATCACAAGAATGATTTATTAACTGGATTAAAAGACTTTTCAAATCTATTTGAGAATAATATCATATAGTAGCAAGTCATACTAGTGACATAATTCCATACCATGCTTGAAGGTCAAAATAATAGCGACGTCTAATTTCACAGAAATGTTGCATGGATTTACAAGGCGGATGGCCCGATAAGGAGATATGAAGCTTCATCTTGAGAGATTGTCCTCACTCCAAAAGCCCATTGTAAAGTTCGCCGGATATTTCAACCCTTTTTGCTGCGAGAGCTAAAAACGTGATTGTGTATAGCAAAGGATGTGTAAAATTATATTGGTCGACCAAAATGTGGAACATTTCGCTCATAAACTTCCAAACCAAAATCCTTTGGCTCGAAGATTTCACGGGTAAATGAGAAAAATAGGTAGCTTTCTCTGATACCAAAAAATGTTGACCACTTCCAGTAAAATCTGGGGCTTCTGGGGCGCGGCTATTAGCGATGGGCCAGGACTTTAAAAAGTTTATGTGATGCTTTCAAATCATTGCTTCCTACAAAGTACACATAACTAAAGTATCAGAGCACTACTTTGCGGAAAATGACAACTACAACTCAACTTACTGCACAGTTCTCCAGTGTCAATGTTGTTAGTGTTGTGTGGTCAATCTCCTGAAAGAGTTCATCCAGTTCTTTATTATCCAGGACGCCGGCGGCAAAGAAGGCTCTGAATTCCTCCATGAAGAAGTGATCATCTGCCAAGAAATGGAAAACATGACAAACAAGAAAACCATTCGGGAGAAACTGAGATCTTACAAAACAGATTCAGCAGGGGCGGGGGGGGAACACTGTCACCATTTTACTTTGTTGAAGCGTAAATTATCCTAAGTTTCATATAGCTGACAAGCTTAATTTTACAAAAAAAATTAGGACTGTTCTCCATTGAGGCCGATAGATGGAGCTTATTAATGGCCAAGGCTCCTTCACATTAAAAACTAGAATTAACGCATCTCGGCATTTTAATTATGCTCGCTATATCAAGAATATAAGCTGTGGGGCACTCAGCCATCTTACACTTTGACCTTGCATGACCCTGGACCTTGGCAACATGACTTTGACCTCATCAACAACTGAGGGATCCCCCATGGTGCCCCTTTGACTCAAGTTTGAACTTCCAATTTTCAAATGGGAGGAGATTTTACATTTTCATCTCTTACAACTTGACCTCAATCATGACCTTGACATTTGGCATGGACCGTTTGATTAATCAAACAAATGAAGGATGGGCACAGACACATGCCATAACTGGACCCCTCCCACAAAACACACAAGGGATTAGGCTGATCTTACCAATCTGTCGGCTCTTCTGAACCCTATGAATGAACAAAAGACAGAAATATTAGCGTTAGAAATTCCTCAGTGCTCAAGGGGGGGGGGGGGGGGGATTAGTTGGGGGGTTAATTTTTTTATTTGGCATTTTTGGGACAAAATCGGCTTGGACAGACAATTTGAGGGGTGTTGGAAGAATTTGTAAAGAAAAAAGACACTCAAATAAAATTGTCAAGTGTCTACTGTCAAGTTGGGTTTTCTTTGAGGGCCTGCTACTGGTATCCTGGTAACCTGTACTACCTGTCTCAGGACCTGGTTGTCAGTACAGCTAAACCGCCATCGCATAGGGATTCTAAGGAAATCTGATCCTGGTAGAACTATATAGAAGATCTACCTACAAGGGCAGAAAGAGGGAATTCCATTTTGTTGGGACAATGACAGTATCAACCTCCCTCCAAAATAGAAAGACAACTTTTGGCACTCCATGCAATAGTACTATCCCTGTAGAAGCCATTACCTAAATTTTCTACTCATGAAAGTTGGGGGGTACTGCAAACTTAAAGAGACATGAGGAGATTTCCAGAAAGAAGCGCCCCCAATTTTTCTCGAACCTAGGTTTTTTACACATTTGGAATGCTTACCAATGTATTAGATCACACCTTAAGTGAATAAGCCGAATACGCCGTCTTTATGTAATTAGATGATTTAGTAGTTTCTGCCGTGCACGACAGAAAGTCAAAGCATGGTTTTCTGTGGGGAACGATTACGATAGCAGGCAAGTTCAAAACAAGGTTTGCGGTTTTTCTGTGGCACTGTTTGTCCAATAAACCTTCCTAACGTTCTTGGTAGGTGGTCTACAACCGATCCAGTGAAATTTGAGAGAAATTCATATCCTAAAAAAAAAATCTCTTCCTGTCACTTTAAGTTACCCTATGGGTGACAGTAGGAAAACCCATGGATTTGATCCATGACTTCTGCATTTTCGTAGACTCAAGCAAGCAAACAGTGGCGGCGGCAGACTACTTTTTTTTTGGGGAGGATTAAATATTTTTGGGAGGGGAAACAGTCTGGGACAAACAATGTGCCAGTGTTGGTGATCTGAGGGTCCAATCGCATTTTTGCCCCCCCCCAAAAAAAATGTCCATTTTTCGAGGGGGGGGGGGGGGGAAGGGGGGAGGGGAATTTAGAGGAAAATTACCCCCATTAATCCCCCCCTCGGACACTGCCACTGCCTGCAAGTTGTAAATCTATATGATGTCAATAAAGCCGTATAAACGCGTTACGGGGAAATGGTCTGCCCGAACCATAGTCTGAGTTACATCATAGACGACAACAAAATAAAAAATATCATACATGGATTGACAAATAATGGTAAATATGGCTTTTGCAAGATTTGTGAATGGCTGTCACTGGATAACAAGTAATATAGACCCATTTGGATTAAAAAATATTAATTTGATTTCAATTTTATTGAGAAAAGATTTCTCACGTTTAAAGTGCTTTATTGATAACAAGAGAAAAGCAGGGAGCTCCAAGTGACTAATTGCGCTCACACCTCTGATTTACAACTAGATAGATGCACAATAGGGGAAAGAGTTGTAAACTTAGAAACCTTTTTTTTTTTTTTTTTTGTCTAAGTCAACTTGTGATGCCTTTGAGATCAGAAACATATGCAAAATTTGGAGGATTCCCCCATGATGTTATAAAAAAAAAAAAAAAAAAAATATGTGAAGTGATGAATGCAGATGATGTAATTTATGTGAAATCCATGGTCAGCTAGTGCCAAAAAGGTTATTGTTTATCCATGATGCTGTGGTAAATTTTATTTTAAGACTTGAGGAACTTTCTGAAATCAATATAATAATGGAGGATTTGGAGAGCGTTAGATTTGCCAGACAGCCAGCAGTAGCAAGTAGAGAAGCTAAGCCTAGTTTTGATCGCAATAACTGGCAGACTTGTACAATACATAGTGCCAGGATTATTTATTTTCAATTCCATGTGAGCAAGGTGCTATAATTTTCTACTGTCGTCTTTGAAAGCAAAGGGCTGCGGATAAAAATAGCGATTCCAAATTGTGCGACAGATAGAAATTGTGTGGTTACCCGGGGGGGGGGGGGGGGGGGCCACTTCTCAATGACGAGGGGGTATCATCCGGTCCAAGCAATCACAAAAAGCACCCAACAAACGTATCGCCAGCCACAATTAGGCTACCAAACAAGTACTTGATGCGAATTTGGGCCCCTAAACACGTATCAGTAGCCGCGAAATTGCATACCTTAAACAAGTATTGTCTTTCTCCCTACCCTAAGCAAGTAATTGATGAATTATACCCTGTATGACATAAAAACCCAAAACCATATTCTTTCAGTGTCTTTTTTGCACACCAGATTCCCAGAGAGAATTGTCTGAGCTTGGTGTAATTCAGAAAAATATGGCGCGAAAGTTAATCTTTCAACCAGGATATATCCGAGGAAAGGTATTTAAAGCGGAAAATGGCATTTTGAACCAGGGGCATATCCAACAGATTCTCAGGCGAAGGCGGCTGACTGAGTCGATAAAAGTCGACGAATTATGCGCCATGCTGAGCGGAACCCATACTAAGCAATGTTTGCTTTCCGAAACACATTTTCTCATGCAAATTTGATAAAAACAATTTGATATTTGTAAGTGGTAACTTTAAAATGCATAGGCCAATGATCGACGGCGTAAACAGTAAAATATATTCATGCATGTACGGTTTTATTTGAAACTAATCATAAAATTAAAAGGTTCATGGAGAGTTCGTAAGACGGCACGAGGTGGGTTGCGGAAAACTTGGGGTTTTCAAGACATTTTATGTGGGTCTATATAGAATCCGGGAGTATGCGAACGCATGTAGAGAACGTTATTTTCGACACTTATTTCCGCATTTGCAGCCGCACGATAATGGCATTTTTTTTTTTTTTTTTGTTTTCTCCCTTGAAAATACCTGAATCCGCGCAATTATGCACCCAATTATGTCCCAAAAGTATTTTAAGAAAATTATAAACCTCGAATTGACTGACAGTTTCAAGAATTGTGAAGTTTTAATTGCTAAAAACATTGTCCGTTTCATGGGTAATTGATATAGAACAATTTTTGTATAGCGACATAATCAAGGCAATCACAAAGGAGTCTTCTTGATCTCAAACCAATAGGCCTGGTACTAAAACTCCTGTGTATGGTTGTTGGGGAAATTTTGATGTATTTTTAAAAGCTTTGAAGGCAATTACAACAGACTTCCTGAAAACCCCTTTTTAAAAATTTTTTTTTATGCTGAAATGAATATGGAACCCGAAATGCCGTAAGTCTCATTTAGAAAATCTAACCCTTTTTATCCTTGATTTTTTGGTGATTTTTAACCCTTTTCACGTTACGTATGTAACGTGCCAGATCTGAAAAAACTAACCCTTTTTTGTGATTCTTGGACACGGATGATTACCCCCCTTGTCAATGAAGACTGATCCCCCCGGGGGTGGTTATCTTGGACTGATATACTGGTGGAATATTAGTGTGCGCATCGTCGAGGGACTTTTTAACCATTGTCGTCTTGAAACTGCTGGACCAAGGTATCTTCAGACTGAGAAGGAATATACCTGATTTATTAAGTGTGACTTTGCATGCTGTCATGCTGAAGTCTTCGCTGTGAGGCCTATCATCTTGAACTGCAACCCTTCTTGTGGACATTAAGTGGACATTCTTGTGGACATTAAGTGTACATTCTGTGTGCCATGTAAGTTGGACATTTTTGTGGCATAAGTATCAACTTAAATTGTGTGTCATTTTATTTACTGTGTGTTGGACATACCACAATTCTTGAACCAAACTGCATTTGAAATCATAAATCTGTTTTATTATAAAATTCAGATCATTTTGTGCACGAGGCTCTTTTATTTGTGTTGTAAGGTTTTCTTACCTTTGAGACGTCCAAAGAACGTCTGAACAAGAATCAAGTGTCAAATGTCCACAAGATAGAACAGCTGTGTCGCGATGTGCATAACTGATAAGATGGCTGTGTAGAATGTTCACCCCTCCAATAAGCGTGAAACTAATTGTTGCGTGAAGATCTATCCTATTCAGTGGGCGTGGTTTAGTAAGTAAACACGCAATATCATTGGTTGTTGCCTATCTTAATATGAGCCCGATATTAGAGTTAGTCACCCACAGCGCAAAGTGTTTACGTGCGCGTGTATAAAGGTTACGCAGTGCACGCACCTAGTAGGGAGTTGTTTTCATTTTTTGGACAGTGGGGGGTAATATTTTTGCCCTTTTACTAATATTATTGAAATAAAATATTTTTTTGGTGATTAAACAACCAAAACTAAATAAGAATGAAATTAAAGATAGGATTTGTGGTTTTGCCTATCTATCGTGTCATATTGGTGGGCAATCCAATATTTTCTTCTCAAAATTTTTTTTTCTTCTACTTGATGTGGTGTATGAGCAAGTGCCCTGGCATGCTCTCATCTCAAGTAGATAACACAATACCCAAAAATCGGAACAGCAAACCTTTAATATACGCGGATTTCAAGCTACCCACTTGCATTAGTTTGCAGTTTATGTTCGCATATCCATGCCATTAACAAAAATCTAAAAATATAAAATATATTAGCAATCGCTGCTAATCCCTCTATTAAGAAGTCATGTATGAAATCGTAAAACCACTGCAACATAGTCCGTTCAGAACCAGCCCCCGATCGCCAGCGCGAGGGTTCCGGGGAAAAAAAGTTGTATTCAAAGCTTAGTATTCATACCTTACAAATGAATAGGCTGCGAGAATTTTTTATCGCATTTTATCCCCCATTCCCCGGGTTATATTTGAAGCATTGGCCCTCGAAACGGAATTCTAATAGATACCTGAGACACCTTAGTTTCGCAATTATTCACTCTAATCACAGATTTTTTACCTCTTTCATTTCAAAATCCACGAATAAAATTTGCTTCTTCACAGCCCTACAATGTCTTTCAACAAAAACGCTGGACGTCCACGGCTACTACGCTGGTGGTCCTGTAGTCATCTAGAAGGACTCTCTTTTTCCCAACTGACCTCGCCACCGAGCGCGGAGTTGCTAGGTTCACAGGGGTGTACACAGGAGGACAGGCGAGGGTCCTTCTAGCTGGACTATGCGAGACTGGTCAGTCGACGGTAATTTCTAGTGCACACTATTCACTCTCGTGTACATGGGGACACTGTTTCTTTAACCAGAAAAGCAGATATAGACATAATTTGCTACTGGTGCTGTGGAATAAATTTACTATAATAGTTCAAATGCGGATTAGGAAACGAAATAGTGAGTAAATTTAAACTAAAACTTCGCCAAGTACTCATGCTCACCCTCGTGCTTCGCCAGCCCTCGTTTTTCTTAGTTTTCCTTTCCCGAGGTGAGCAGTTATCACTAACTGCAACATGACATTAATCACAACGCTGAAATTTCAGTGTACCGTACGTGATTTCAGTCTATTACAACGGGGTTCATACGAAATTTCGGGCATGTCCAGACAAGTCATTATCAATCTTTTGCCATTTCACAATTTACGAATCACCCTCATCCGACCACCAATGTCAAAAAAACGACGTAAAGGTTCCCGGTACTAGAGTTCCGTGTCAGAAATTTTGCAGCTTTACTAGTCTCCATAGTACATACTTCTCCAAAATATTACATCCTTTCTCGCTTTCATAGAGGTCGATGATATTAAACTTATAAGCCAAATTCAGACGTTCAAAAATTGTTAGTACTTGGAACTTTAGATAATCTTTGGAAAACAGCTGATCTAAAAAATTCCTTTTCCTTCTGCTTCTTCGCGGAATGTTTTTAATCGGATTAATGGCTGGGAATGGGTGATTAAAAATAGGTATGGTTATGTTTCATTGTACATACAAAGATGTTACAAATTTTACATCAAAAACGTTTGAATATGAAGTACGACTAAGTTTTAAAAAATCTTTAAAATACAAAATAGAAAAGAAATCCAAAATAGTTGTCATTATAAAATGCAAAAATAGAAACAATCTACGCGAACCCACCTTTACAAAATGGATTGTCCCATTTTGTACGACGGTCGTTGTCTATTAATTCTGTACCCGTGTCTGTCTATACTGATCAACGTGAAAATCTCATGTTTCTGGTCAAAAATCTGGTCAAAATTTCTAAAAAGCGATTGCTTAATATTTTACTCTGGGCTAAATTATGGCCACAATCTGCCCGAAAGTGGCACATGTGAAGTGAAATCGTTCAAACTAGAACAAATATGTTTGAAATAAGTTCATCTTCCAACTTCTTGGAGTTTTGAAAAGTTCATCATGCATTGGGCCTGCATTGGGTGCAGAATTCTGTACCGTGTGTGAAGAAATTTGTTTCCCCCGCAGGCCCCATAATATTAATAGGGGCATTTCGTGATCCACATCCTCGTCCCCCGACTTGCCTCAAAGAAGTTGATATTTTCATATCATCTTGAGAAAACCGTTAACCATGTTAATCCATGTGTGCCAAATCTTAATTCCGTGCAAATTCGGTCGTGCCTGTAAGAAATTTGCCAATTTTGTCATTTTCCAATAATAATTTTCTGTCTGTAAACGGGACAGAAATTATGCACGTAGCCATGGGACATTGGGAAACGATCATTTTGCTCATAACACAAAAATCCGCAAAGTCGGGATCAGCTGACAAGTTGTGATAAGCTGTTCTAACATGTCTAAACTTCATAAAGAAAAAGGATTATTTCTAGTGAATGAATAAAACGGAAGGGGCCTGGAAGTACGAAATGCACCTTAATTAAAAGAACAGCTAAAACTTTTATTTTTAACCATGGTTAAGTTAATATTTCTACTAAATAATTTAGGAAAAGGCCCATAAAAATGGTTGGGATTTAATTTTCTATTTAATAAAGTTACGATATAGGCCTCCATTTATCATGCTTTATCGTATTCTTTTTATTCTGGGTGGAATGAGATTTCAACTTTTGTTGTCAAAAAATTTCACAAATGTTTCTCTCTCTTCGCTTCCCTTAATTAAAAAAATCGGCAACCCAGGCCCCATTATCCCCTCTCTCGCTTTACAAAATATTTTGTATTCCCCACCAAATCCTCCATTTTCCTTCCTTCTGCCATCATAATGACCCCTCCTTATTAAAAGTCCATAGTATTACCCTCGGGGATTCGGATAGCATGTAGGGTAGAAGAGATGGAGAGTGGACACACTAGATATCAATCCTTTCAAGTACATAAAGCGGATTATCCTATTGTTGAAATCAATAGATAGAACCGTGTGAGATATGTTGCCTTTGATGTTAATGTCGGGCAGGACTGATCAATGCCTCTTCACTTCGTCATACAAGAATCCTAACTCTGGTGACCGTGTAATAATTGGAATATTAGTAAAAAACACTATTTCCATTCACTCTTTAGCAAAATCTCACTTTTATCACCTTTGTCGAATCGTCTCTTGTGATCAATTCTATAAGTCCAATTCCATACTTGAATTTGGGCCATCATAATTTCAGTGCATGTACATAGTAATTTTCGCATTAAGCCAAAAAATATGGTGTGTTTCTTACCTTAATTCTTTATAATTTCCGGGGGATGCGGGAGTTTGACTAACAATGCGAAAGATAAATGTTGGTCTGAGGGGGCGTTTGAATACAGTTTTTTTATTGGGCCATTTGTGAATAGAGATATGTTCCCCGGCAATTCAGAAAAGCATCATTTTTTGCTCTTTGACGCAAATGCTAAACTTCATTTACAACTCCCAAAAGTATTACCGTGCATATATTGCATTAAAAGAGCTCAGCCAACAGCTACCCAAACATTTGAACAATGGGTCAGCCTGGCGAAGTCGTAATCTAATTATACTGAACAATCCCTTTTTAACACGACTGAAGATGTACTTTTGTTTGAAGATATGTGGGGCTTCTGTTAAAAGCCCGCTTAAGATTAATTCCACTAGCAAATAAAGATTAAGTACCATTACACTATTTTGGCTTATCCCTATTGTTTTCCCCTTTACTTTAATTTACCTGTATGAGCAATGTATATGCTCTGCCTGTTTACATTACACAGTACGTACCATATACAAAATAAAGGGTTGTTTTAAGTCTTTATCATGAATGCTGTTTCTGTAATGACTTCTTATACAATGCTGTTTGCTCGTGGCTGAATGACCTATGTTGCATTTGCTCTTAATTTCCCCTTCTCAGTAGTCATTCCACTATTCGGCCTCCTATCTCATTGTTCCCCCTGGAATTAATTGAATTCCGCCTTTTATGTGTACCACATGTGTAGGCTCTGTTTTGGTAGGTACATTACTAGTGCAAAATCGCAAATAATGCTATTATATTAGTTTATGACTGATATATTTTCGCATGATTCCTTATATATTACAATATCACCTGCTATAATGTGATTGCTCACAGCAACAGTATTTTTGTGTTTGTTTGTGTGTGTTTTAATGACTTGTGCATGTTGCCTGAAATTGGTGATTGCCGTTTTAGGTTAATGACCTTCCTTAACTACCCCTTCTCTAGGCTCGCTCGTGCCCATATGATCAATGTTGTAATTTTTTGCCTCTTTCCTTTCAACAGTCCCTTCTCCAATAGTCATTACACTATTCGGCTTTTAATCTCCGTTTTCCCCCGGAATCAAAATTACCTGTATGTTAGCATGTATGTATCCTCTACCGTTACATTACACAGTATCAATAGCAATCAATTTGTTTTAGTGGGGGAAGTGAGTCTTCGCTATGTTGCATGAATTCCTTGCACGCTGTATCACCTGCTATAATGTAATTGTTTCTGCTACCAAATAACCTTTTCATGCCTGCTGTTTTAAGTGTAATGACTTCTTTACTACCATCGTTTGTTCGCTCGTGCCTTATGACCTATGTGCCATTTTTCTCTTAAATCTGTCCCCCTTCTCAATAGTCATTACACTATTCTGCCTCCTATCTCATTTTTTTCATGACTTAAATTGAATTCATCTACATTGTTATCCTCTCACTACGATAAACCCCCTCCCATTTGTTTGAGTTTTTGAGGCGACCACGAACTTGCTCTACACTTGCACCAACTGTGTATTTATTACCGGCAAAAAGAAATTCATTATTTGTTTTTTGATTTTAATACTAACTTGTTTGCATGCGTGTATGCTGATCTGTTTTTTCGTATGCTTGCATGCTAGCATTTTCAGTGTCAATTATTTTTCCTGTTAATTTTCGGTATATATGTTTTATGATCTCAATGTCTTTTGGTTCAAATATTGTTGTAAACAATTTCAGGGTACAAACATTCATCTCTTCTCTCTTGCGCTGTCTGCTACCAGTCGTTCCCATAACCGGTGCGCTTTAAATTCTTCTTATAATGTTGTTTTCATTCCGCCTTATTCCCTTGGTTATTGTAAAATATGGTAATGGGCACTTCTAGCATTTAAACCACATATTGTGAAGATGAATTTAAACAGACTTACAGATCAATTTTCCAATATCATAAAGTTTTCTTTTGATGATTTCTTAAACTAAAATTTATCCAGTTAACTAAAACGCTACTGACGATAAAATTCTAATCTGAACAAATATTACGATGTCAATACTATTAACGATAAATGTATTACATTGTAGTGATACTTTCAATAATGACTTAACTTAACATCTTAAATAGTTCTCACCTAGTCTGATCACTTCAATTCCCGCAGCCTACCTAAAAATATTGATAGTATAACAGACTTCTTGAAAACACTAACTCATAAATTTCCCTTATTAGCTTTTAGTGACACTTGGCTAATGATTGAAAATCCCTACCTTCCTTAAATACATTGCATGGTTACTACTCTAATGCTCATTGCCACAGACGTTTTAAAAGAGGAGCAGGGTCGCGTTATTATTTCCATGATCTGATTTCAAATCCGTCATATTTCAACCTAATTAAATCGCGTAATATGACTCCAGCTTTGTTGAGATCGAAAGCCACCCAACATACCACATCGTTGGCGTCATTTACAGGCCCCCTGATAGATACCCTCAACCATTCACCACTATTTTCCACCACAATCAACATGATTATCTCAAAACTTACCAAGCTCATGTGTGGGGGATTTTAAAACAAACATCAATTTGCTAAACACATCAACTCACTCTGATTCAAATGACAAATTTCTAAATAACTAATGTCACTCAGCTCTAGTTATCCACTTATTGACAAACCTACTCGCGTCACAACCTCCTGACATCTCCCCCCCTCATTGACAAGATATGTTACTAACGTCCTAAATCATCATATTTACCCCGAGGTACTCTATACAACGACATAACTGACATTTCCCAGTAGTTCACATTATGAATAACAACACTAGACAAATCAAAATAGTTCTGAATTCCTAACAAAATATTACACCAAAAGAAAAATAACTAATTCTACGATTTCACTTCATTAAACTGAATTAGTCCAAATATTGGGACGATGTATTAGATGTACTTTGCTAGATAATCATATAACATGTTCATAAATACAATTCACTCTATCTCCTTTACGATAAGCATTTCCCTAAAATTAAAAAAACATAACCACGTAAAGAAGCAAACCTTGGAATTACTTGCGGGAAATAATTAAATCATTAAACGAGAAGGACAAACTATACCATAAATGTAATAAACATTCCCATGATATTAACAAAATAATATATTAATTTAAATAAATTAACTAACTTAATTAATCATAAGTCTTTCTCGCAAAAACATACACTCTATAAATTTTAACATGTACAATACAGCATAAAAATCACATGCAACAATCAACAATTTCATCGGCAAACTCCAAACCTAAGGCTCCTTCCTATTTTCTGATGGCTCTGTCAAGATTTCATACCCAGAACTCATCTCCACAGTTTCAACTCCTTTTTCGCCAATGTTGGTCCTGAACTTGCCTCTAAGATCCCGTTCCTCTTCTCTATTCTGATTTTCCCCTTTGATGATCCGCCATTCCAACTCCATCTTCTTCAATCCCATAGATGAAAAGGAGGTCTTGACATCGTAAGAAATTTCAAGAATGGCAAACGCGCAGGCTCTGATGATCGTTAGCCCCTCGATCGTTAAGCGTGTCATTCCTTCATCTCCAAACCCCTTACCACCGACATCTTTAATAACATTAACCTTTCCTTATCGACTGGTATCTTCCCTCAGCTCTCAAAGTTGCGAAAGTCCATTCCTGCCTTCAAAAGATGATCCCCAGTCTTCTTCAATTACCGCCCTATATCTCTTCTTCCATGTTTCTCCAAATACTTGATCGTCTTAATCTATACAGACTTGAATAATTGTTCTCACCCGCTTAATATTCTTCATGACAACCACTATGGCTTTCGCAAACAACACTCAACAGACCCTTTCCTCTTCTGGATATCATAAACCATCTCTTTTCCCTTGCTCTCAACTATCACCCTATTGGTATCTTCCTCGATTTATCCAAAGCCTTCGACACGATCGATCATGATATTCTATTTGCCAAACTCCACCACTATGGTATTCGTGGTCTTTCCCTTAGATCTTCTCTCCAGTTATCTAGCCAATAGATTCCAATTCACTTCTTTCGGTTCACACTCTTCGGGACCTCCTCCCAGTTTCCTGTGGTGTAACCTCAAGGGTCTATACTGGTGTCCCTTGCTTTTTCTCCTCTATGTCAATGATATTCCTTCTTCTTCCAAACACTTCTTCCTTTGTATTATTTGCATGACACCAACATATTTCTTTCCTATCACACAAAAACCTTAACACAATACTCTCACACATATTTAACAAAGAGTTAATAAATGTATCACACTGGTTTAAGCCAACAAACTTTCGCTTAATTATCAAAAAACTAACTAATATTCACCTCACAAAGAAAACACTGACACAAACACCAACCAAACATGATTGAACAATACAAACACCCATTCACCTCGTAGACCATACAAAATTTCCTGGGTGTAATAAGTGACCAAAACTGTCCTGGAAAATATCCCATATCTCCAAAAAACTACAAATGCAAATTTCTAAGAACATCGTGATTCTTAGAAAACTCCGCAACACCCTTCCCAACCATATCTTATTCTCTTTAATACAACCACACTATACTAACCGCGTACTATCTTTACAGTAAACATAGAGCCTGGGCAATACAGACATAACTTAGATAATAACCACTGTCCATGGACTTCCCCTCCTATTTTCGAATAAATTGGACCATATATTCAAACTTCAAAAAAACTGAGCCTACGTCCATTAATAATACTGAAGACAATCATACTAAACCAATGTTCCACATTCTAAAAACTCTTAACATTTATGATTTAAATAACTACAAACAGCGATTTTCATGTATCGTTACAACTCAATCACCGACCAAACTCATTTTTAACTATTTTTCCAACATAGTGATATACACCACATATCACACCAGAAATGCCAACAAATACAGACAACCAAACCCTCATCAAACCTAATTAATTACCTCAGTAAAATACTAATACTCTGGTCCCCAAAATATGGAACACACTTAGTAAAAGTATCATAAACTCTAAAACATTAAGCTTTTAAATTTATCTAAAACAAGAGTTAATTAATACATATTTAACATTGAACTTTTTTGATTATAGTCTAAACATTTCATCAGTAATTTTTTTCCCCTCATTTCTATAGTTGACCACATCAATAATTGGCAATACCTTTTTTATCCTTCCTCTTTTATCGTTTCTTTACTGTTTCGCCACGTTCACCATGTTCTTTTCCCTGATCTTGTTAAAACAATAATTGTCCATGTCCTCGTCCTGTATCGTCCTGTTCTGTCTTGTCTTGTCATGTCCTTGTCCAGTAGTTAAATTATTAAATCATAATCATAGGTGGGGTTCATGCCATCAAAGTCCTCAGACTTATTATGGCCTCTCCTGCATTTGATATCAATGCATTTCATCAACTCTGTATATAAGTTTCCCCAGGGCCGCCCAGAGAAATTGCGGGCCCAGGGGGGGGGTGGGTATGTTGGAGTTAACGGGCCCCTTTCACACTTCGTTTTTCCCCAAACCCCCATACCCAGGCTCTGTAGGCAGCATTGTGGTTCCGAGGGGGCAACTTTCCCGGTAGGGTTGCAACAGATGGGTCCCGACCAAGCAAACATTTCCTTCCCGGTCGCAGGGCAGAAGAATCCCGAAAAGGGCTGATTTAACATGAATCCACTGTTTATTATTTCCCATTTCCCCTCAAAAATGTTTTCAAGGGGCACTCTGCCCCCCTCTTCCGCTCTTTTCCCCCACCTGGCTACGCCACTTAGCTAAAACCCCGGGGAAATATTTTCGCTCTCGCGCACAGCGGGGATCCTTGCAATGTTCCCTTTCCAAAGCCACATTTTTCTCATTAAATTTGATCAGAAACAAATAGGGAAATTGTAAGTGTTTCACTTATTAATGATAGAGGTATGATAAATGTTTTTTAAAGTAAAATTTTTTTTATTTTTTTTATCGTTTTTGTTTTTTTTGAATAATAATTATATACATGTTCAGGAGAGTTCAATATATGAACCGGCCCGTGTGGGTGCAGGCACGAAGCGTCACAACTTTTGTCAATGTTCACTTTCCAAACACATTTTCTCTTGTATAATTGACAGAAAGAATTGAAATGGTAAGAATGTCCACTATATATAATTCCATGCCAACCTTTTATAAACAAAACTCTTATATTGTTTTTTTATCAAACCATGCATGAGAGGCCCCTACATTGAATTATTAACACGCGAGCGCGAACAAAAATGGAAATTTTAATGGTTTAACGGAGTAATTTTCTATACGTAAGTAGGTATCATTTTCGCAAGAGGGGGAGACGAGGACCCCTGTAATCCGCCCAATAGCGCTCTCTTTCTCTCTCTCGCTCGCTCCCTCCCTCCGTCCACCACTTTCTCTCCCTCTCTGACTTTAGTCACAACCGCAAGGGTTGAACCTTTTATTTATTTTTTCTTCATTCATTTTTAATTTTGTAACGGGCCCTAGACCCCCGGGCCCGGGGTCAAACCCCCCCTTTGACCCCCCCTCTCGGGTACTGAGTTTTTCGCCCTCTTAAAATATGGTCAATATTTATTCCACTAACAACTGTAAATAAATTGTATCAGAATGTAATGTATTTGCTGAATGATAATGCTAATAAAACTAATTTTTAATTGAATTGAAAGATCCTCTCTCATCTACTTCACCACTGACCCGTATGATATAACCACCATGGGTACATAGATTGGACCTTGTCCGCTCCACTCTTTCTACCGCCATGGATAGACCATACCCTCTTCAAATTAAATTCCTTACTTTGCTTTTTTTCAATTCCGGCAGTACTTTGGCACGAGAAAGGACCGTGTTGCCCGTGATACCAGAGCGAATAGCCAAGGTGGGGGATATCGTCTGCCTCAGGAACTACCACCGAAGGTTGGCACATAACGTTATACAGAGTGTGCCCGCATTGTATAATGGCGCAGGGATGTTACCGACCCTATCACAGTACTTAAATGTGACCAGGAAGTTTACTGGGGAATATTGACTGCAGAGCTGACACAGAGTCAAAATGAAGAGAGCTTAGGGCAGAACTTGAGGTGACAGAACGAACTGAAAGACAGAGTATACCGCAGGATGGCACACCTGTATGAAGGCAATGAACCATCAGCAGGGGATAGGACATGCCATCCTAATGGCAACATTGAATTCAAATCGGCATCGACCATTCAGGCGTGACTCGATTGCTAGTCTATTTCAACGACTAAAGTAGGAGGGCACTCTTATGTGTATTGGACAGCGACTCGACTTAAAGCTATATCTGGTCACAAATCTAACGACAGTTATGGAAATTAACACTGTTTTGCAGTGTGGGTTATTCACCAACCCCGACATTTTAAAGGTGCAACGAGAGATTTCACATATCTGGTGTTCCTTAAAAGAATAGGACAGTACTGATGTTTTTTGGTGGAAAGCTTTCCATCAAAAAATATCCACCACTGAAAGGATTAAGCCGAGAAAATGTTTTCTTGGGTACAAAAATGAAATTTTTAATTTGTTATAGGAGCAAATACGAAATTCAGCCTATGTTTTACATTTGCAATACAAGCAAATCCAAATCGCCTTTGTTTCTCTTCTTTAAGACAAGAAATTTATTGAGTGTCTAATATGAAATTACTAATATTATGAAATAATATTCGGGGTGCTCAAAATCTCTCATTGCACCTTTAAGTCACTAATTATAATCCAAAAATTATGGATATTAACATTTACTAATAATTTTATTGACAAAGCTTATAAGAGGGATTTGTATGTCACGGGACCGAGGCCGCCATTAGGAAAATGTACGTAAAAGGAATGCCATGAATTACCATTTGGAAATCCCAAATGCCATATCGAGGCCACCGGAGACATTCCACTAATTTTGTTTATTTCTGTTGTAAATGGACAAATCTCAACACATTAGGCAATGCGGCAGATTCAGAGCATTATAAAGGTGACGCACCCCGGGGAAGTACCAATCTTAGTCTAAATAATTCTTAAAAATATCATAATAATAAGTTACACATGTTCTCATGTCTGTATGTGACATTTTCTTGAAAATCATAAAATGTCATCTCTTTTCCCCCCTGGGAAAAAATTAAAATCAGTGACCAACGGCTGTACCCCAGTTTCCATGGACTCCAGCAAATAATGGCACTATGATAAGTAAATACGCCCGGTATGACATAGGACAACGGACTCGGACTTCATATTCTCTGTAACTGCAGAGCATTGTTATTGTTATTGTCCATGACGTTTGAAACCTTTCAGTTATGATCACCCACCAGATTCACGATTGAGCTATAGCCCACAAAATAAAAGAATTTTAACGGAACTTCTTCTTGCTGAGTTCAGTATCCTTGGTGCAGAACCAGAGAGTATATTGAGTCAATCCCACAATGCACCAGTTTTGGGAAAATTTCCACCTCAGTAGAGTCATGTGATCCCACAAAATCCTATCTTAAAACATAAAAACACTGACTACTTATGTTCATTTTAGCCCACAAAGAATTAGTTACTGGGAATTTTTTAGCATGATTCTGAAATGTCTTGTCGTTTTTAAACTTTGGGAACACCTTTATCCCCAAGTACTGACATGTGTTTAGTATAGTACAGTATAGGCACATTGCAATGCATTATGGATTGGTTCAAACACCCTCTGGTGCAGAACCAAGACCCATAACTTAATCATGTTAATGTAGGACCTCTTTTCTATTCATTTTAAAAGTTTGTTCGGCACCGGTTTACCTGCATTTCATATAGGTGAATGGTTTCCGATTACTGCTAAAAAGTGGTAAATTGGAAATTGGGTTACCTGGCAAGTTACAGGTTTGATTCTGCACAAAGATGTTAGGTCGCAGTTTGCCAAACAACTTTACCCCATGAATTTTGTTCACCTTTGTTTCCCTTTCGAATAAATTATGAAATATAGGGTTAAAGTTAATTGAAAACACAATAGAACCTCTAACTTTATTCATGAAGGGGACAGTTAATTTGGGTTCCACACCATAAAAATAGTTTTATCTAAATCGGGGTGGTGGTATAACACCCGAAATATTTTCAGCTGCATGGTCAATAACAATGGCTCTGCAGTTCCAGATGAAAAAAGTAATCTGAAGCACTTGGTCCTCTGCATAACAAGCGGATTTACTTATCGATAGCCCATTATTTGCTGGAGTCGATGAATCATCCATTTGTCACTGTTATTCATTCCAAAAATTTAGATGACATTTAATTCATTTTCTAGAAAATGTGCACATATACTACAGCGATTGTACTCTAGTTCCCCTGCTTTTTGTGCAATTGGACCTTGGGTGGACATACACAACCATTAATCATCATTGAGCCACTTAAAGCTCATACCAAATAGAAGATTAAGTAAGTACTAGATGATAGAGAATATATTCCAGAATTAAAATATATTGGTTTTACGTTTCAAATCTACTCCTGAAGTAAAAAAATAGTGAAAATCCCAGGCCCTTTTCACCAGCCAGTGAGGCTGCTCTGAGAAAATCGGCGATTTGGGCGCATTGTGCGTGACGTCATAGGAGGTACACCGGATGACAGCCGAAATCAGCTGGGGCACGCTGCAACCGCTGTGAATGCAGAGCACAGAGGTTCGCCGCTATTTTCATTAAATGTGGCCAGCACATTTATTGAGAAGATCAGACTTTTTCTGAGGTTGAAATGGCCTGCGAAAGCTGTGAATCTGTGGATTCAACGGATGAGAACGATGAAGGAGAAGGTACTTGTCCGGCGATAACATCCCTCCGGCGCAAACAAACCATCTTCCGGGAAGGAGAGCCCCGTACATGTTTCAGCCAATGCCTCGGGAAGCTCAAACATGGAGGTTGGACGATGCCCAAGCACCGGCAGCTATAAAATACGAGAACGCTTAGTTAAAATATTGAAATTTACCAATTTAGGTATTTCCTATTAATATTAAATATATAGAGGACGAAAAAATGTTAATTTTAGGAGCTCTTAGGATCGGGATACTTAGTTTATTCAAACGTGCACAAAGCAAAACAAATCTCCCCGGGCTGGAAAGGTGGGAATCGACTCCATGCATCACGATCTGTAAAAACGAACGGTATGTGATCTGAACATAAACACTATATAGAAATAATTCCATTTTTTTGGACGTAAGATCATGTTTTTCTACTGCTTCAGATTGGCTATTGACGGTTTATTATTTTGCTGCATGAGATTCGGTCTGATTTGACGCATAACACCCTGCATAATGGGACGGTATAATGATGGCGCTGCTTCCAATAGGGGATAGGGATCGGGAATTACTGACTTCAAAAGCTTTCAGTAGTAGGTCGAAAATGATACTTGTAAATATTTCTTCCAATATTGTTCTTATGTTCCAATGGTTTTCTGTTAGAATGTACGATTTAATTCAAATGTTCACTCAAGACGATTGATCTCAAAATTTTGCCAACTAACTAAATGTTATAGCAATACAAAACAAATTGGTGTAATTACAGTGTGAAATAACATCGCGCATGCCATTGTTATTTTTTGCCTTGTACTGAAAACCTTTGAACTTTTAGCAAATTGACCCTACTATTTGAAAAAAAAATTATACAGGAATTGTTTTTGACAAAATACTATTGCGTTGCTATAAACCTTGATCGTTATTTTCTATGTAGAAAGGCAACGCGCTATATCATTGCATATTGACTATCGCTCTGCGGGATTTACTTAGGGCTGGTGTTAAACTAATGACGTCATTTTCCGTGGCCTGCCCAACGTATGGACCAAAAAAACGATTTTCTGCTTAATTAGGGAGGCGTTGGGCGCATTGCAAGTTTGACATAACTCCTCCATATGTGGAACCGAAACATCGAAAATTTGTTATACGATCAGATAGCCTTAGCTTTTAATTTGGTAGTAATATGCTGTACCATGTGTTTGACCTTAAGACTCTTGGGTATAAGGCTAAGAAATCAGTCAAGAAATCAATCAACGGGCCTATACGGAATAAAAGCATAAACCCCATTATAATTGAGAATTACTAGGGAGTCTCATGTACAACCAAATTTGATTTTATTGCCTAGGTCCATTTGCATACTTACATGGGAGAGGTTATAACCCTTTAGCTATAGCCACGTGAGAACACACGTAAGAAACTGATTTCTATTAATATAGGAAAATTGTCAAGGATAAAACTGGGGCCTGTTTCACAAAGACTTGCGATGATTGTAAGTCTTGATTTACCAGGGTAAACTCGATCAAGCATAAAGTTTGAACTGATTACAGTTCAAAAGTTCTGCTTGATGAGTTACGCTGGTAAATCAAACTTACAATCGGATCTCTACGTGTGTGAAAAACAGGGCCCCTGGTCCGGTTATGGAAACACCCGGGAAAAGTGTTCAAAACGAAATAAAAACCACTGAAATCGGCCCACTATCGATCCAATTAAAAAAATCGTTTGCATTTTCCATATCAAGTCATTAAAGGTAAAAAAAAAACAAGTCTTTTGGAAATCTTACTATGCTACTGATACTTGTTTAAGGGTGAAAATTCCAGCTTCGAAAAAGTGTGTTCTAGGGTGCTTATGGGAATGCTCAGACAAGGCTGATACCACTGTCAATGCGAATCCCCCCCCCCCCCTGTGAGGTGCTCTAATTTAACCATTGGGATGTTGTAGGCAACTATCTCGCCAAGAGATGCAAAATTATTCATTATTAAAAATTTGCATTTTCGGTGCATCCAAAACTGACTTGTGTACAGAATCTGATCAAATTGTTCTGGATTTGCCCAAAATGTTTCCTACAACATTCCATCGTTGCTGAACAAATCACTCATCAATGAGGCACACAAAACACTTGTGCAAGTATTAAGGTGACAAAAGTCCATGTGGACTAGTTTATTTCACTCGAGAAAGAATTGTAATACATAATTTTCAGTTATACATCTAAATTGGGACACAACTATTAACCTTTCAGAATTTTTCACTTCAAAAAATAATAAATTCTCTACATAATATACAGATGTACTCTGTTACGTGATTGCCGTGTAAATGGTTAACATGTAAGTAAAATTATCTCTATTAAAGGTGCATGTCCGATTGCTAATAACTTGTCCCAGAACCCCAGATTTTACCGAAACAGTCATACAATTTGGTATCTGAAGAAGCTACTATTTTCACATTACCCTGGGAAAACTTAGGGCTAAAGGTTTGTTTGGGTTTGAAGCTTATGCGCCAAAAGTGCTCAATTTTTATTGACCAATATTCATTTTGCACAGTACTCATGGGGCTTATAAAATCAAATTTCCTCACATCAAAACAATGAACTTATCTGTGCAAAACTTTTACAGCTGAGGTTTTGGGGGAAGCCCTTTTTCTTATCAAGATGCAACAAACCGTACATTACTTAAAAATTCGGGCCATCCCCCTTTAAAAAAATGTTCTCTAGAACATGTCGTTTACGTGGGGATATAAACATGGAAAAACCTGTGACCATGATGAGATTGTGAAAAGTGGTTAAATGTTTCAATGTTTTGTGGTTCTTATCGAGAGAAGGTAATAGTTTCCAATGATGAAAAGGCAATTTTGCCCTGGATTGCAATCCCCTCAAAAAGTGTCAAAAGCAATCTAAGCAATCTCAAAGCAATCTCAAAGCAATCTCAGACGGGAAGTTTAAAGTATAAATTCATGCAGAATGTGAAGCGTTGCCATTATTTTCCATGGTGGGAAAGTTGAAGTGGTAGTGAAGATTTGCTCTTTTACCAATCTGACTCAAGTAATCCCACCCTGGAGTAAAAATTCTACCCTAAAAATTTTGGGGAAAAATAATCCCAATATATTTCGGCTGATGATAAGGGAAACATATTTTTAATCATTGAGGTGAAATATCTTCTGAAGTTTTTCCACAGGGCCAAAAAGATTTTTTAGTATAAACTTTCAACTTTTTAAAGGCATAGTATTCCGAGTCAAGTCACACCCATGAATTCTAACCTTTTCAGGAAACAGTGGGACTGTACCAGTGGACGTAACGGGCATACCGCTGAGGGGGCAAATTTCCCAGGTTTTGGAAATTTTACGCTCAGGGGCGGTCAAACGGGCAAAATTTTTCCCGGTCAGAGGGCTTAAAAAAAACGGCTGATTTAGCATGATTTTGCAAATTTTCCCGGTCCCAAAGTCGTCAGGAGGGGGGCCCAAACCCTGCCCCCCCGCCTGTTCCGCCACTGGACTGTACTCGAGTCAGTATATCAGTTATATTTGCATAGGTTGAACCCAAGTGAAGGTGGTCCAAGATTAAGTTAAAATGTGGCCTCCCAGAGGTGCCAAATCTTGGAAAATTTGTGTAGCAGTTTTTGGACAATTTTTTATCACAAAATGGATGCTTTTATATATTAGCATATGGTAAAGAAATGCTATACAAGCCAAAATTTGTGTTAGCAGTACTTCAAACTGGGTAGCATTTGAATACGCTCAAACAGGAGAATTTGCCCACTGCCTACCAGTATTCCTACCCTAATATAGGGAGTTTCCGTAACCTGACCCATCGGACACATTTATGAATTTGGAAACCGTATGGTTTATTCCGTGAAGGGTTTCCGAATTCATTGTTGTGTCAGGAAAAAAGTGTGGCAGATGGGTCGGGTTACAATAATTTCAAATAAGACTATGCAATTGATAATATATATATATCAACATTTGATCAGGGTTCTACCTGTCCTCCGAAAAAATTCCAGGAGTAAAATAAAACACCTGTTATAATTCTAAACAGTTGTGCCTGTAGTGTTATCCTTGGAATTGTGTGTGGATGTCCACCGTCTCCAATATTAAATTTCCAGGATACAATAAAACACATGTTTGATTCTAACAGTTGCAGCATTGTATAAAGGTGCCTGTATTGTTTATGCTATGTGATGCTGTGCCCTCACCATAGGCTCCTATTTACCACCCTATTCACTCTTTGCAGGTAGAGTTCAAAGTGACATTGGAATTAATGAGGTGTTGCATAACAATGGCATTCACCTCTTCATGGTTAATGATTTTCTTTAGAGAAATCAAACAGGGATCGATATGTTGTTTGAATTTTTCATATTGATGCCAGTTCGAGCATCTTTCTGCACAAATGGAAAAACTGTGCAAAGAGTGGAATTGCGTACCCTCTATCAGGGGTGGACAAAATGCCAAAAATTTCCCCCAAAAATAAAATGAACTAGAATTTTCGGTTCTCGGCTTTAGCGCTCGCTATAGTTCAGAGAATTATAGATGTGGGCCGTCCATGACCTTTGACCTTGCATATGACCTTTGACCTTGGTTATATGACCTTTGACCTCATTCCAACATATGAGGGATCCCTTGGTGGACCTAAAACACAAGTGGTTACAATTGAACGTCAACTTTTCAATTAAGGCCCCCCCCCCCCCCCCCCCAATTTTACATTTTTAAGCCTATTTTTCAACTGACCTACATGACCTTGGCCCTCATTAAGATATGAGGGGATCCCATGGTGCACTTTGACAAAAGTTTGGTTCCAACTGAACTTCAAGTTTTCAATTGAGGTCAATTTAAAAAAAAAAACATTTTAGTGACACATACACACATACAAATTACACAAGGCCACAAACAGAATGCAAAGTGCCCGCCAGCTATAGATGGCGGGCCCACAAAAAATTCACTCCAAGGTGCAAAATTCTTTTGTATTTCCTTTATTTAAGACAAAGATTTACCTAAAATTAGGAAAATTTCCTGGGAATGTAGTCCCCAATTCTACCACTTTTTCCAGGCATGCCTCTATACCCCAATTTAAAGGGATTCGTTATCCACAGCATCGCCCCCCCCTCCCCCCCGACTTACCTCAAAAAAGTTGCGATTTCTCATATATCTGAACCGTTAACATTAGTTAATCATGTGTGCCAAATTCTTACGGCAAATTCGGTTTGTCGTAAGAAATTCGCAATTTCCTATTTTCTGTCCGAAAAAGGACATAAAATTACAGCCACAGTGGCCTATGGGACCGTGGAAAACGAGAATTTGCTTATAACCACAAAACCGCCAAAGTCGGGATCAGCTAAAAAAGTGTGAAATAAGCTTTTTCTCAAGGATATCTAGTGACAATGAAATAAAACAGAATGTGCTGGAATCACGAACTGCACCTTTTAAATGTAACCCAGCACCAGTAGTAAATGAGGCTATTTGAGGTGAATTGAGATTTAAGTACCATTTCATAATATTTCAAGATTTACAAGAGGTCAATTACCTTTTCCACAGGTTATGTTTTTATGAAGTTCAGGTAGGTCATGCTGAAGTTGAAGCAACCTAATTTTACACACTCAAAAATTACACCAAAACTGCTCAGAACATGTTATCAATAATTAGATAAAATATATCATGTCATGAAAGTTGACGTATCAGTGTAATTTGTCAAACAAAAAACGATTTTCAATTTTCAACTTCCTCTTAATTATTGCTTTAATATAAAACCACTTCACAAAATGATGCAAAGAAGCCTCATTTCTTCATGCTGGGTCACAAATATACAATGCTAAAAAGTAAAATAATTTTCAAAACTTGAAATTCCAGGGACAACAAATTTGGTAATGGTGGAATACATATTATGTTTGCATAGCTACCAGATGGTAGTTGATTACACAAATGTGTTTAAAATAGAATCAGAACCCAGGTAATATTAGAGTCGATTGGTACCACTGCCAACAAGATAACCTCCACACTACATACTATTAATCATTTCTCCAGAGTAGATTTCAACCCATCGTGTCCCAGAAGAGTTTTGGAAAGCGGAAGATCAGTGGGAGAGGAGGTAGAAAAAGAATAAATGTGTGGCCCAATTACCTGTTTCATGAACCAAACTAAGATAATCGGCCTTTAATGTTGACATAATTTTACTAGAGTGCTAAGACTTTTGTGTTCCTTTGTATCCAAAATAAGGGTGATCAAAATTCATTTAAAATTAATCAAAATGTTTGAGAGTTAATGTATAGTCAGGTAAGAACCTTCATGGCCCATAAAGTGAGTAGGGACACAATTTTGTTGCAATGAAAATGATAGATTAGGGTTGTAGGATAAGACTCTGCCGGGTGCACCTGGGCATCCTTGAGCATTTTGAGAAGTCCAAGATGGCGTTGCCATAAATGATCAATTATCTATTCAAACCCTATATTATCAACTATGGAGTTACTAGGATATAGTATAGGATCTAATGAACAGGTATGGCTCTGGTAACATTAAGTCATACTTCAAATTCAAAATGGAAGCCAAATCCAATAATTTTAAAATATGCCCATATAACAGCAATACCTGCGATAAAAATAGGAGAGCAAGGACTTAGGTATGTTGCTAGACACATTGAATGTATTTGTACTTTAAAAATTATAAAATGACGTCAATCATCTGACAGCCAAAACGGAAACTTCTTCAAAAAAATACTTTCCACAATTTATAAGTATTACAAGTACAGCCTTCAATCGAAATCAATTGTGTCAATGAATTAGAAAATGTAACCTTTGCTCCAACCAAAGTACAACATACATTTCAATTTTGTTTGTTAATGCCGCCAAATTCGAAATAAATCTAATTGGTGCAAAGTTGTCAAAAATACATAGGAAGTCCATTTTTTTCACATATATTGCACTAATTTATATTTGACCATTTTTAATATCGGATTAACCTGTATCATCTTGGTTATGAGCATAGGTACATTTCTAATTGATTCATTGACACAATAATTTACTTGAAGGTATATTTAGACATTTGTGCAAGGTATTTTTGAAGATTTACGTTTGGCTGCCATATTGATTGACGTCATGTTTCAACTTTAAAAGTATCAGAAATATATTATTGTGTCTAACAACATTCTATGCTTCATGTTTATTTTTTATCGCAGGTTTTGCTGTTATAATGGTATAATTTTTACAATTATTAGATTTGGCTTCCATTTGTGAATTTTGGGTATGACTCATGTTACAAGGTGCCATGCATTTGTTCAGTGGGTCCTATAATATATCCTAGTAACTCCATAGTTGGTATAGTATAGGGTTGAATAGATAATTATCATTTAATGGCGACGCCATCTTGGATTTCTTCAAAATGCTCAGGATGTGCCCTGTGGGTGGCACCGGCAGATTCGTATTCTAACACCCCCTTATCTATCATTTTCAGCAGAAAAATTGTGTCATACTTAATTTTACGGTCATGCCGTAAGTTGGACCATGGCTACTGACTATAACTATAAATGCACGTATGTTGACTTGAATGTTTTCATTAAGCCTTAGAATTTATTTTTCCTCTGCTATTGGACTATAGGTATCATAGATTTAGCGTGGAATTTAATTTCCACCCACTGCACATGCCCCTCATTTAATGTCCATACCTTTGGAAGTACTAGAGGTGACAAGATTGGGTGAATCACTATAATTAGCTCATTTAATTTCAGAGCAACTTTTGTATGTACAAACAATAACATACAATATTTCTAACTTTATGTGTCACTTAAATATTATTGACAATGTCTGTGGAAATAAGCTGCTTAAATATATAACATTAATATTTTTTACAATAATTCCCACAAAGTGGCACAAATTTTGTTATTGGAGCTCAGCAGATTTTTTGATCCAGTTACAGCCAGGTCATTTGTGCCCATAGTGCTTCCCTTAGAAAACAAATCAATATTGGCTATAAAATTAAAAGCAGCAAACCAAATGAAGATAAGGTTTTTCATGGTTACCAGCACAGGACACGAAAAGAAAAACTAGAATTTTGCGGTTTTCGGCTTTCGTGCTCACTATTTCAAAGAATATAAGCTGTGGGCTGCCCAGCCTATCTTACAACTTGACCTCACATGCCTTTGACATTGGCACATGCCCCCTTGCCTTTTCAAGTAGGGCAATTTTAACCTTTTGAGCCTATTTTTCAACTTGACTCACATGACCTTGGCACATACCTTTACCATCATCATCGTAAGAGGGACATGTAGTGACACACACACACATCCACACACACAAAGATTGCTAAGTGGTCCGCATTATGAAAGTACTGACTATGAAACAAAAGAATCAAAATGATTAGATCATTAGAGAACCATGAATGATTGCCCCATGTTCTATGTTTGAACAAAATGGTTTCCGGCCAGAAAATAACTGTAGGAACTGTGAGCGACTAGTGGTTCAGTTCTGAACTGCTCCTTATTTTAATAACAATCTATACATTTAACTCTTTCGTCAAGTATGTGATTGTGTCCGCACTTTTGTCAAGTCATTTTTAGATAAAGATTAAAAAGGTCTTGCAAAATATACATAGAATTTACACATTTTCCCATTATATCTTCAAAAGTATAACAGTTCTATCCATTTAAAGACACTATCAGTGATTTGCTAAATCAGCAAATCGAAAAAATCATCAAAAATCAGATTTTTGCATGTATGTAACAAGTATAGGTAGCCTAACATACCCTGCAAATGATAAGACCAGAAGCAACCTAATAAGGACAGAATCGGAGATTTTAGTCATTACTGTCCGTTCGGACACTTACTACAACACGTAATTGAATGGAGAATCGTATCTTGGAACACTGCCGTTTTCTTCCTTTTCTGTCAATTCTACAGCTGGAAAAGGTAACTTATGAGAATTGTACAGACTTATCTTTCACTTTGAAGCTATTCCTGCAAATTTCAAATATTTTTCAAATCACTGATAGTGTCTTTAATTCTTTCATCATATATGCGATAGGCTGCACCTTTTCGACCAAGCTCAAGGTAAAGATTTGAAAAGTCTTGCAAAATATACAGAAAATGTACACAATTTCCCATTGTATCTTCAAAGTAAAATTTCAGTGATCAAAGGGAAGGTATCATTAGAATGCTGGTTTTGCATCTTTCAGATAATGATAGAATCCCATGACAAAATAAATACAAACAAATATAATATTTGTTGGTTTCCAGTTCTTCTCAAGTCGGCATATTTCATTATCTTCTCAATTGAAACACACAGTAAAGTAAACCAATGCTGAACTTAGCTCGCTAAATATTCGATTGCATCACTCAGTGTTGGAGTTTATTTTAGTGTTTCAATGGGAACATTACAAATAGGTCTACTTTGAGAAGACAGAGCAAAAAACAAAACTTAATTTTTTTTATATTACCTATAATTTTCTTATAACCTAGACAAAATCTCAAGATCACATGATCCACAAGGTAAAAATAAATGTCAAAAGGTTATCAAAATTTATATTGCTCCTAAAAAAAAACAATGGCATAATCGACTGCTCGTTCAATTCCCTTTTCCACAGATGCCACTATCAACAGATTTGGGCCAGTCATTACCGAGATACAGTAATTTCAAAATTGATGTGGGTGCCCAATTGGCCAAAATTGTGAAAAAGGGTGTGAGTTGCAGAGTGAATACAAATGTCCAATGTCAATGTCAAATTTGCACAGGATGTAGTTAGTGGAATAAATAAATGATCCAAATTAGTTGTCAAAAGTGTGTAGCCAATGATAATGTTGTCTTGTTATTCTTTTATCATAATAAATGAAACTTTTTGTGGGCTGCCGGCTAAGCTTGAAGGACCACTAAAGGTCTGTTCATATTTCCACTGCACTGCAATACTGCAATGTTCCATCACTTTCTCTGCACTCCTAATCGATTTACTGCAGGTCAACCCAGGTCACTGCAGGTCACAGGTTGCAGTACGTTGCAGTCAACTATGCCTCACCAGTTAAAATTATTTTTAACTTTGTTGCAGTACTGCATCACAAATCCCGCGCATATTAACATCAAGGGCAATTCCCGCAAAATAAAAATGAATACGGGGAGAGAGGAAGAAAGTGAAAAAAGATGATGACACGCAATGGCATGTAGAAGAGGTGCAATTTTGGTTGCCAAGGAAATTTGTTGTGCTGCTCTTCACCACATTGTATTGCATTGCAATGCTCTGCATTATACTGCATTGGAATGCAGTAGGATGCAGTCTTCGCTGCACTGTGTTGCAGTAAATGAGGGCATACTGCAAGCATTTGAAGTAACGATTTTGGTAGGCTGCATTGCAGTACTGCACTGCAATGCAGTGAAGTATGAACAGACCTTAACAGATGGATGGATGTTAGGCATAAAAAAAATTGTTTGGCGTAACCCGACTGACCCTAAAAAAACGAAAGTTTTTATACAAATTAGCACAAATAAAAAAATATTCTGCCGACCGACCCATTATTTTCATCAACAATTTAAAAAAAATAGTTTTTAACCAAAACAAAGATGAAAAAATAACAAAACAAGACAACAAAGCAACTAAAACAAAATAAAAGATCATTGCTTTGTCATTGAAAAAAGCTTTAAACAGTAGCATCTTGTATTCATTTTAGAGCAAACATTGAGAGGATCTAAAAAAAAAAAATCTGACCGACCCTTATAATTTTTCTCCGTTACGCCAAACAAACATTTTTTTATGCCTTACTCAACCAAAAAGGTCAACCTAAGAAGTAAACCTGATAGGCAGTGGTTGAAGGCGGTCCATGCATTATAATCTATGAATATAGAGAGTGGGAGAGCTGTGAACTGCAAAGTTCTAGTTCTATACCATTTTCTTAAAACTTCCTCAAATTTGTATTTTATCTTAGTCTGTTATTCATTTTCATGATACAAATCCAATCTGTATTTTGGGTACTTTTCAGGGATGTAAGAAGATCAGCTACAAATCATAATTTGAGAGCAGATTGAATCATTGGGGATGTCCCAGTACATATCGGGGAAGTCCCTGGATGGCATGTGATGGCCAGCAGCTCACTAATATTAAAGATTGCAGCATCCAGATTACAGATGTCATTTTCATTGCTCTTTAACCCCTTGGGTACTACCACCTATTATACAATCTGTCTGATTGGCTCATTACAGGATACATGAGATAGCCCTCTGAGTAACCAATCAAATAGTGCTTCTTCGTCTCTGTGTAAACCATACCACCATTCTTACAGTGCCTCTGATTTGCTCATTACATGATATTACCCTCCAAGTGACCAATCAAAACAGTGCTTAGATGCCGACAGATAGGCAGGTAGTGCCCAGGGGTTTAAACATAGCAGCCTGTCCTCAGATGCACGACCACCACCCATGCTCCAGAAGCAGGTCTCCCTCACTAACCTCAAAGGGCAGCTATTATTTTTTAAATCTTTTTTTGGACTTAAGAATTTTTTCCTCTAACCTGAAAAAATAATTATTTTAAAAGAGGCAGTAGCGAGATTCGAACCCGAGACCACTGTATCATGAGGTCAGCTATCTAACCACAAGACCAGCGAGGATTGGTGTGCCAGATTTGCAATTCTAATCCTTGATAACATTTACGGAATAAATCGCTATTGCTATTGTGGTCAGCACTCGATATATTGAATAGCTCCGCTCTGGAACGGTTGCCACATCCTATGCTCCAGGAGCGTGAGTGGTGGTCAAAATCTCACACTTGCTCCTCAGATCACTGCCTTTGAAGGTTCAATCTCTCTGACACAGATGGCACTTTACTGTATGTCAACAAGTCATCAATAGCATCTGCCATCATACCCTCCTCCCCGCTGCTTCTTGAATCCTCGCTTACCCCAGGAGAGGAGGTACTGTCCCCACTATTATTCCCCTGGTCTTTGTCCGAGTCCGTATCGCGCCTTTTCCGTTTCTTGCTCCACCCTCTCGGGCTCTCTCCCGTCAGACTTTCCTCACTTGAGGAGGAGACCATCTGCGTAATGCTGCCAAGACTTTCTTGGTTGCTCCTTGCATCCGTGTCGGACTCGTCACTACTGCTGTTATCTTGGAAGATGTCTTCAACTTCTTTATCCATACTTTCAAGGTCTTCCGAGGAGAAGCTATACAAGGGGTTGTACTCACTCGACAGGCTTGTTCTCTGGGTTGACCCTGAACTTGAGCTTCCAGAGGCTTCGTCTATACCAGAGTCTGCTTGAGTCCTTGCCTTTTTCAGTCTCTGCTTTCCTTTACCTTCTGGTGTACCTTTATTGAGAAAGAAAAACCCATGCAAAATAAATAAACATAAGGGCCCATATTCAAAAAAGGTGTTTAACAACTGTTTAGTTAAACATTTATCTCTAAAGTAGTTAGCCAGTGGTGCTTCTCATCAAGTTTGGCTGCAATTGGCCCAAGCATTTGGCACAGCTGTTTGACCCCATGCAAATCGTGTCTTATTTTTAGAGCAATTTTAAGCAGTGGCGACACAATTTTGACAACTGATATAAGTAGGGACATGCAAGAGCTATTACCTCTGCAAAAATCAATTGCAGAAATCTTGCCATATAGGCCTACAAAGGTCAAGATTTGTAAGTTATAGCACCCTCTATATGCCCATTCTCCATAGAGAGACATGTTAAACTAGACTTCATTACCCGCAATGAAATTTCTTAAATTTTACACAGGATGAAGCCAGTGGTATAAATAATCCAAATTAATTGTAAAAAGTGTGTCGCCATTGATATTTTTTTGTTTTATTCTTTTGTCATAATAAATGAGACTTTCAAACAGCTACAGAACAATAAACTATATTTATGATATCTCTTTTGGGCCATAGGCTTGCAGTAAATACCACATAATCCAAGGTTGTGTGTTGCATAACACTACATGTATATATAATGCCTTTGAAAAGGCCGCTGCAACTAGTAGGGATTTATAGATTAGGTGACCACCCAGGATTTGCTTGTCTCTGTTAAATCATTGCTAGTTATGGCTTACAATGGCATATGAAACATGCAACCTGCATTATGAGGTACTTTACTGCAACATTGAGGCAAAAAGAGATGTGTAGGAATAACAAGGTGGTTCTCGAACCACAAGTCTCAACCTGCTTTCGCGCATAGCTGTAGGACAAAGAGCAGCTGACCAGATTGCAATGGTATGAATAGAGGGTGTTCCCGAAACACCCCACCACCTCCACCAACCTCACAAACACGCACCCCTCCCCAACACCCCACCAACAACCCCACCCCTACCCCAACCCCGAACCCAACACGCTCCCCCGGGTGAGCCCGCAACAACCACCCCGCAACACCCCACCCCCTCGCCCCTAACACCCCAACAACCATGCACCCAACAACCCCAACCACCGCAGACACAACAACCAAAAACAAACCCCAAAAACAACAAGAAAAACACCCGAAACATCACCCACCCCTCAAACCACAACAGAGCCAACAACACCCATTCTAACTACACAACACCCCTTGCACAACAAAAACCCCGCAACAACCCAACACCCCGCCCAACAACCACACACCCTCACCAACACAAAGCAAAAAACCCCTCAACACCCCTCCACAACACACCCGACAAACACCCCACCCCCTCCCCAACACCAGCAACACCTCATCCCCCCTCCCCAACACCCTCAACACCCCACCCCCTCCCCAACACCCCGCAAGACACTCATCTCCTCCACAACACCCCACCGCCTCCACAACACCCCACCCAGCAACACCCCACCCCCTACCCAACACCTTGCAACACCCTGCAACACACCCAAACACCCTGACAAAAAAACACACCTCAAAAATCAAGCTAAAAAAAACCTCATCAACTAAAACCACCCCAACAACCGCAGACAACCACCCTACCAACACCCCGCAACACCCACACCCTCCCCAACACACCCCGCTTGCGCAAAAGAGCCCGCCGCAGCCGCGCCCGCCAACAACGCACACCGCCACAGTTCACCCCGCAAACGCCGGCAAAAACGCAAACCCCCGCCAACACCCCACAACACCCCATACTCCTCCCCAAATGCACCTACAACACCCCCTCCCCAACACCCCCAACACACACCCCTCCCCGCAAAACAACCCACCCCTCCCCGAACACACCAGCCCCTCCAAACAACCCCACCCCCTCCCCAACACCCGCAACACCCCACCCCACTCCCCAACACCCTGCAAAACACCCCCCCCCTACCCCAACAAACACCCCGCAACCCACCCCCCAACCCCTACCCAAACACCCTGCAACACCCCACCCCCTCCCCACCTACCCCCACACACAAGTGGCCATCCCCTCCCCAACACCCCGCCGGCAAACACCCACCCCCTCCCCAACCCCCACCCTCCCAACACCCCACTCCACCCCCTCCCAAAACCCCGCAACCCAACAACACCCCACTCCCTCCCCAAACCACCATGCAAACACCACACCACCTCCCCAACACCGTGCAACAGCCCCTCCCAACACTCCCAACACCCTGAAACCCCCCTCCAATGGCAAAACACCCCATCCCCACCAATCCTCCCCTCTCAACACCCCTCTCCTTCCCCAACCACCCTATCCCTTTCAACACCCCCACCTGCTCATGTTACAGAGAAATTTTGTGAATATATCCAATGTACCGTTTCAGCGATAAGCAATTAGGCATATTTAACTAACTAAAGTTGACAATCACAAAATGCCCTTTAATGGCCCGACATGCACTTTGACCTAAATATGATTCACACAAAAGATGTAGGCAGACTAGTCTACATGCTAGCAAAGGAAATTTTGCTATCCGATTGATACCGTTCAGCGGATTACAGCCATTATGCATATTTACTTAGCTTATTTGCATACCTTACAGCGCAAATACACATACTTTCAAATGGCAAAAAATGAGCACACCAATACAGGCTTTCATGCAGTTAGGATTTTGTGTATCCGAATGACCGTTCAAAAATATAGCAATTACCGCAGATTTTATGCATATAATTAGTTCATTGCATGCGATACGCCCAAAATCTAATCGGTTCGCGAACTCTTCAACCCGCTTCCTACCACCAAGTTACATCATTTATGCCTTACGGAACTCTTAGAGTAACTTATACACAAGCTTTTTTTTGTTTTACTTAAAGTATGCAAATTAGACATTAATTAGCATATTTACTCCCCAAATGCCACTTTTGGACCCCAATTATGATTCACCCAAAAGGATGAATGGAATAGATTCTTTCATGCAGCGAAGCCAATTTTGCTATCCGATGTCAACGGTTCAAGCAGATACAGTAACTTATTCATAGTTTATATTTTTTAGCTCATTTGCCCATACTAAGAAGCAGGTATCACACACTTTCAAATTGCAAAAAAGTGCGCACCATGAAGGCTGTCATTGCAGTGAAGGAATTTCCGTATCCAATGTACCGTTTCAAATTATAGCAATTAGCTGATTTTGCATTATTAATAGCTCTTGCATACTTAATTGCCAGCAACCATACGCACAAAATCTAATCATCGAGAACTCTCCAGCTCGCTCCCTACACGAGTTACATCCTCATACGCCTTACGGAACTCCAGACAAAACTTGTACACAAGCCTTGCGGGAAAAATTTTCCGGTAATTATGCAAATTAGATACTTAATTAGATATTTTACGCCAAAATCTAATCAGGTCGAGAACTTGGGACCCGTTATTTAAGGAACTCAGATAAACGTTTACACAAGCAATGAACACGGACGCCGGCTGGGCAGACATCATGACAGAGAGACAGACAGATGGAACAGGACGGACAAGACAGACAGACAGACCAGAATATAGTGATTACTCGTCTCTGGACGAACAAAGTTCAGGCGAGGAGACAATTATACTTGGTTGACTAATTGTCAGAGGAAGTGTTAACACCAATGTGCCAAATGAACAAAATCTCAATCAAATGGCTGGTATTCTCAAAGGGAGTCTAACTTTAGAACCAGGTTTAAACCAGGGTTAGTCCTACAAGAATGGACCTTTTCCCTTCCAACATTCTCTAAAATCCACTGTAACGGGTGAGAAAATTCTTCAAGGATGGCCTGAAACCGGCCCATCCATGAGAAATTTCCTCACCTATTAATTTAACTTTCACAGTATTTTGAAAGGAAAAAGGTTCACTCATGTAGGACTAACCCTGGTTTATACCCAGGTCTAAAGTTAGACTCCATTTCAGAATGCCAGCCCTAGAGGACAAAATATTTTTGATGTCTCTCTTTTGGGCTTCTGGGATCAATGTTGGTAGTAAATACCACTTAAAGGGGGATGGCCCGATTTAAGGATATGAAGTTTTCATCTTGATAGACTGGCCTTCACTCCAAAACCCCATCTGTAAAGTTATGCGACGATATTTCAATCCGTTTTGATGCGAGAGCTAAAAACGTGATTTTATAAGCCCCATAGACTACTGTGTAAAATTAATATTGGTCGACCAAAATGTCGCATATTTTCGCCCATAACTTCCAAACCAAACATCCTTTGGCTCCAAGATTTCACAGGGTAAATGAGAAAAATAGTAGCTTTCTTAGGATACCAAAATGTTGACCACTTCCGGTAAAATCTGGGGCTTCTGGGGACGAGGCTATTAGCGATCGGGCCATGGACCTTTAAGGTTGTGTGTTGCATACAATAAGTATGCCTTTGCAAAATGTCACTGTTAATTGGATTACAGGGAATGTGAATAGAAATAAACAGTCCTGCTGCTTGTCTCATAGGGAGTCTAACTTTAGACTCAGATTTAAACCAGGGTTAGTCCTACATGAATGGACCTTTTTCTTTCAACATACTCTGAAATAGTGATGTAAAAGGTGAGAAAAAACTTACAGTAAAAAATACATCGGTCCTCGGACCGAATGTGTCGCCTGCCATCATGATTTGTATATGATAGGCCTCATATGACCTTTGACCTTGGCATGTGACCTTTGACCTCATCAACAAATGAGGGATCCAATGTTGCATCTAGGACTCAAGTTTGGTTCCAATTGAACTTAAACTTTCCAATTGAGGTCAATTTTACATTTTCAGCCTATCTTAAAACTTGATGTCACCTGACCTTTGACCTTGGCAAGTGACCTGACCTTTGACCTTGGTAAGTGACCTTTGACCTTGGCAAGTGACCTTTGACCATGGCAAGTGACCTTTGACCATGGCAAGTGACCTTTGACCTTGGCAAGTGACCTTTGACCTCATCAACAAATGAGGGATCCAATGTTGCACTTATGACTCAAGTTTGGTTCCAATTGAACTTCAACTTTTCAATTGAGGTCAATTTTACATTTTCAGCCTATCTTAAAACTTGATGTCAACTGACCTTTGACCTTGGCAAGTGACCTGACCTTTGACCTTGGTAAGTGACCTTTGACCATGGCAAGTGACCTTTGACCATGGCAAGTGACCTTTGACCATGGCAAGTGACCTTTGACCTTGGCAAGTGACCTTTGACCTCATCAACAAATGAGGGATCCAATGTTGCACTTATGACTCAAGTTTGGTTCCAATTGAACTTCAACTTTTCAATTGAGGTCAATTTTACATTTTCAGCCTATCTTACAACTTGGCCTCACGTGACCTTTGACCTTGGTGTGTGACCTTTGACCTCATCAACAAATGAGGGATCCAATGTTGCACTTATGACTCAAGTTTGGTTACAAATGAACTTCAACTTGACCTCGCATGACCTTTGACCTTGGTGTGACTTTGATCTCATCAGCAAATGAGGGATCCCATGTGGCATCTATGACTCAAGTTTGGTTTAAATCCATCGAAGTTTGTGGGATATTACAGGCAAATGTTAACCCTTTTTCACAACAACAGACAACAACAACAACAACAGACATCAACAGTGGACAAAGTGATGATCCCTATGTGTCTTCCTGCCTTAGGGCAGGTGACTCAAAAAACAGGATTGAAAGAAGATCACAAACCAAGACAGCTTGGAAGTAGTCCTGGCCAATTACCCAATCCACCTGAAGGACTGGGGTCACGACTGATTGAGTGTACCTTTTCGTTTCTTATTCAGCGCCCTCTTTGTTGATGCATCGCTGTCGCTGTTGGGTGGTGTGCTACACCTGCTGCTGCCCTGAGAAACCGATTTGACGCCCGGAAGGAGGAACATGAGTTCGTCGACTCGTTCCCACCTCTCCCAGCAGCACCACAACCAGTCAGCTGTCACAATGTGTATTTTCTTGCACCTCTGTGCTGTATGAACCTGTGATAAGGAGCAAAATTCAGAAAAAATCACTGGTGTGAAAATAATTATCAGGAGCTAAATTTGGAGAACATCACCATGGCTCCAAAAAGAAAGAATATGGAAAGCTCCTTCTTGCAAAATGCACATGCCTTGTAGGAAATCTGAGCTGATTGATACATTTGATAACAAAATTGACTTAAAGGTGCAACGTGAGATTTCTAAGTCATCCATATTTTCTGTGGTATGTAGTGATTTCACATAGATTAGACATGCAATAGATTCCCTACCATTTTTTGGTTTCAGAAATAACTTAAAATGAAAACAAAAGGTGATTTGTATATGCTTATATTTCAATAGAAAACATGGGCTGAATTTTGTATTTACTCCTATAGGAAATTAGAAATTCCACATTTTTTTGTACCAAAGAAACAGTTTTCAGCTTAATCCTTTCAGCTGGTGATATTTTTGATATAAAGCTTAAAGACCAGTGCAAAATCAGTATTTTCACATTTTTTAGGGTCACCTGTTATTTGAAATCTCTTGTTGCACCTTTAAACCTCTCTGATCGCAAGACAAATTTTACAAAATCAAGAATCTCCTTCCGGGAAATAAACATTTTTTGAGCTGTGAACTGGAGAGAAAATTATTATCAGAATACAGTCCAAGGTGTTATTTTTTCAGGTTTAGTGTGCCCATGTTAAACTTTTATCTTAAAGGGGCATTTCATGATCCACAGCCTCGTCCCCCGACTTACCTAAAAAATTATTCAAAAACACATTATGTTTTATAAATCATTTAACTGAAGCCTGATTTCCTTTCCAATGTTGACTGAAACATATGCATTTCCCTTCTGAGAAGTGGAATGCCCCAAAATACCTATTTTAGCACCCCTAAAAGAGAAAATGGTCTCAACCAGTGACCCCAGGTCACACCCTGACGGCCATTACTCTTCCCCAATTCCGTTTTGGCTCAGAGCCCACACGGACGCATGCACATATCATGTTGTGGGCGGGCCTGGAAGCGGGAAGTCAACATTGGAAAGGAAATCAGGCTTCAGTTAAATGATTTATAAAACATAATGTGTTTTTGAATAAATCATTACACTGAACTGATTTCCTTTTCAACAAACAACAGCAACAACAACAAACAGACACAACAGTGGACAAAGTGATTGATCCCTATGTGTCTCTGCCTTAGGGGAGGTGACACAAAAAACAGGGATGAAAGAAGATCAAAACCAAGACAGCTTGGAAGTAGTCTGGCCAATACCCAATCCAAATGAAGGACTGGGGTCACGACTGATTGAGTGTACCTTTTCGGTCTATCAGCGCCCTCTTGGGGTTGATGCATCGTGTCGCTGTTGGGTGTGTGTGTACACCTGCTGGGCCTGGAAACGATTTGACGCCCGAAGGAGGAACATGAGTTCGTCGAATCGTTACACTCTCCAGCCAGCCCACCACAACCAGTCAGCTGTCACAATGTGTATTTCTGGCACCTTGTGCTGTAGAACCGGTGATAAGGAGCAAATTCAGAAAAAATCACTGGGGTGGAAAATAAGACGGAGCTAAATTGGAGAACATCACCAGGCTCCAAAAGAAAGAATTGGAAGCTCCTTCTTGAAAATGCAATGCCTGGGAAATCTGAGTGATGATACTTGATAACAAAATGATTAAAGGGGAAGTGAGATTCTAAGTCATCCATATTTTTTCTTTTTTTTTTTTTTCTGGTATGTGTATTACATAGATTAGACCATGCCAAGTTCCCTACCATTTTTGGTTTCGAAATAACTTAAAATGAAACAAAAGGTGATTTGTATATGTCTATTTCCATAGAAAACAGGGCCTGAATTTTATTTACTCCTATAGGAAATTAGAAATCCACATTTTTGCTACAAAGAAACAGTTTTCAGCTTAATCCTTTCAGCTGGGGATATTTTGTGATAAACTTAAAGACCAGGGCAAAAATCCGAATTTTCACATTTTTAGGGTCACCGTATTGAAATATCTTGTTGCACCTTAAAACATAGATGATCGCAAGACAACTTTACAAAATCAAGGGAAGCTCCTTACGGGCAATAAACATTTTTGAGCTGTGAAATGGAGAGAAAATTCTATCAGAATACCGTCCAAGGGGTTATTTTTTCAGGTGTAGTGTGAAGTTAAACTTGTATCTTAAAGGGGCATTCATATCCACAGCCTCGCACCGACGTACCTAAAAATTATTCAAAATCAAGTTAGGTTTTATAAATCATTTAACTGAAGCCTGATTCCTTTCCAAGGACGAAACATATGCATTTCCCTTCTTGAGGAGTGGAATGCCCCAAACTACCTATTTAGCACCCCCTCTAAAAGAGAAAAGTTCTCAACCAGTGCACAGGTCACACCTGACGGCCATACTCTCCCCATTCCTTTTTGCTCAGAGCCCCACAAGGAACGCCTGCACATATCATGTGTGGGGCCGGCCTGGGAAGCGGGAATCAACTTGGAAAGGAATTCAGGTTCAGTAAATGATTTATAAAACATAATGTGATTTTGAATATAAATCATTACACTGAACTGATGTCCTTTACACCAAGTTGACTGAAACATAGCATTACCCCCGTTGAAGAATATTTCATCCACACCAGACTAGCACACTCAGTTGGAGGTGGACATGATATTCTCGGAGAGCAGCCATAGGATGCAGTCAAAGGTAGACCAAAACCGCCAGGGCCGAAAAAACACATGGATCTAAATTCCTAAAAGTCAGGAAGCAAGAATCACCTAAACAGTGGCGTACCAGGGTGAGGAAAAGGACCTTAGACTTATAATGTGATTAACAGATGGCCAACGTTTTTAGGAGGATAGCCAGAGCCGCGACTCCCGCAGAGAAAACCAAGCCTAGGAATAGGCGAGAGGAAGAGCTCCGACAGAGACGGGAGTGCGACGTAGGCCCTGGACAAAGGGCCCGCAGCACCCCGCGCAACGCCGGAGAAAAGCCTCACAGCCTTGCGAAAAACTGGGATCCGGGAGGGAAACAGAGAAGCGCAAGGCAGAACAGCGTAAAGACGCGGGCAAAGAAGCTAAACCCCAAAAAACGGAGGCGCGGGCCCCAGGATGGGGGTCCGCTCAGAACACCACAGAGAACCCACGGAAAGAGGCCCGGGGAGATAAAGGTTGAGAGACGATGACGGCTAAAGGCCCCAGACCCGTGGGTGGGCGGGCGGAGAGATGAAGTCCGCCCTGACCCGGAGGAAGAGGCTACCAGGAGAAGGAAAATCTCGAGCTAATCCAGCCGGGAAGGGACCCTGAAAGAGTAATAAAGGCGAAGGCTAGGAGCCGTGCACCCAAGGACGATTGGGGCTTCGCCAAGAAACTCGCGATAGAACTCAGACCCCAAGAGGGAACTAGCTTTCGGGTCAGAAACGGACGCCTTTCAGGAGTCAATGGAATAGAACCAACGTCACCGAAGACGAACGAACAACCTCGGCGGTGGTAGGCGGAGCTAGTCGACCTCAAAAATCCAGACAACGGACGATCGGAGACAGACCCAGCAAAGCCCAATATACGTGAAAAGTCCCACCTCAGACGTCACAGCCAGGAGATGGGGGACGATTAGGCCTCGAATCGGAGGTAGACAGAACCACGAGGAAAGAAGAGGCAGACCTCCGCAAGACCGGGAGCGTGGGACCAGAAACGGGCAACTGAAGAGCGTCAAAGGCTAGATATGATACTAGCTTCCCAGATCGGGCCAAGTCAATCTGCCCGAAAGTAGACCAAGTGGGGAAACCACGAGACGTCTACACCCCCCCCCCCCCCCCCCCCCGAGGGGAGAAACAGAGGCTAGCTTGCAGAAACACGAGTGAGCCCGAGAGGGACCCGAGGCGAGAGGTCACTAACTGCTCGGGAAGCCCCAGCAGAAGCCTAACCAGTGGCTAATGCAAGCAGAGAGCAGGTGACAAGTCGTAGAAGGACAGAATGATCCTAACTTGAGGAACTTCTGGGCCGAAAGACAAATCGGTTATCGAGAGGCAAACAAGTCGCGCGTAGCAGAAACCCGGCTACGGGCATAATGATGCCACCGAGAGAAGAGGTACGCGGACAGCACAGCGGCCTCGACACAAGATCTCCCGAGGAGAAGAAACTGAAGAGAGCCACGGAGAAGGTGAACTACCGAACGGGCGAGATACCGATAAGGATCACCAAGCCGCGAGAAAAGGGAGCAACCAACTCGTCAACAAATCGAGACGTCCGACATGAAGAATGACTCACAGCGGGGGTTTACGCCCAGAGACATTCCACCCGGAGCGAGAAGCTCCCAACCGATTTAAAGTTCAGGTCACAGATTTGACCGACTAGGATAGAGGGTATAAAAATCCCAGTCGCGATGTGGGTCAGACACCATGTTCAAGGGCAACAGGTCGTAAATGACAGGAGCAAGAGCAACCGAAGTGCCCCCAGGACCCGAGGGTACTAAGGGAAAAGCAACAAGATCCAGGTCGCATAGGCACGGCGGGAAGACAAGACCAAGTCACTCAAGAAAAACTGAGAAAGCCACCTGTAAAGGCGAGTTCGGGGAACCCACCAAACTAGGGAATACTCCGTCGCGGGGATTCCCACAAGGCAGTACAGTTGGGACAGAAGGCGTGGCAAAGAAAAAACACGCAGTGAAGAGACGAACAAGGAGCCTGAAAACCGTGGGAGGGGAGAACCCCTAGACAGGACCCAGACGAATCGCGGAGCACACCTGGCCTGAGCCCGGGAACGCCGTTAGGCCTGGATGAGCCCCAACGCTAGGCCAGAACAAGGCCGACTCTAAGCCGTACAACGAGCCCCAAAGAGGGCACGTAGAGGCCGCACCAAAACGTGCCAGGCTCCCCAACGGAGACAGCGGACCAGGCTCGTCAGCCGAGAGCCAACGGAATTGCGAGAACGTCAAAGCCAGACCCCTAATCCCAACAACGGGAGAAGGGACCACGGTCAAGACACCGACCCAACAGTGGGCAGTGTCCAGGCACAAATCGAAAGACCTCAAAGGCTAGCCCAAGGGGCGAGGAGTAAGACCTGGGAGCACAGGTAAGGTTAGACAAAAGAGCCAAACCACCAGCGACCAGGACAAAACGAGCCCACGAGGGAGTGAGGGCATCCACATGGGTGGGAGCCAAGCCCTAAAGAGGGAACCCGAGCAACAGCATCAAGACTTGAATGACCAAAGCCGAGACCGGCAAGAGCACGCTAGGCCCCGAGGGCACCAGGCGGCATATAAACTGAGGTCTCGCGCCCGCATAAAGAGTGACGGAGGGCAAGGGAGAACAGCCAAGACGCAATGATCAAGTTCCCCGTACGGGGTGTAAGGCCAAGGGAGAAGGAAATAAAGCCCCTCAAACCAGGCTGGCCGGCCAGTGAAGCCCCTGGAGGGGCCACGGCATACCGGCATAGGCACAGGCATCATAAACCCCGAAGGGGGCACGGTAATACACCAAGCAGCAGAGCATCAGCCTAGCCAGGCTAGACCCGAAAAGGGTCCAGCCAAGCTGCGAGGAAAGAACCAGGGCCAGCTACCCCGAATGGAGATGAGGGTCTAAGTCGAGTCGCAAAGGCTAGGAGGATGAAAGCCCCAGGCATGGCCAAGGCGAAAGTCAAAGACGACCCACGCCAGGCTACAGGCCACGACCTCCACCCGCAGAAGCAAGGGGGCAACAAACGACCCAAACGACCAGTATACACACCCAGCTGGATACATGGTCTTGACCTCAAGGGGGAACAGAGACTAACGCCAGACGGCAACTGTAATAGGCCGACCGAAGCGGCCCTAGGCCAGTGATCCCAGGGAGGGGGAGGCAGCGAAACTGCATCATAGCCTGAGTCAAAGTTCCCCAAGGGAGACAGCCAATGGACCAGGCTAGGTAGCAGTAAGCCAACGCAGGCTAAGAGCCAGGACAGCCAAGGCCTAAAATGCCCCGCGCATAAATGGCAGAGAACAGAGGCCTCAAGTCCCCGAAGGTGCACACGGAAAGGGTGCACGGAATGCACCACGAAGGAGCTAGCTACCGAGGCAGCAATAGACAGCCGCCAACAGAGGCAGCGAAGGAAGGCCGGACGCCCAGGTGAAAAGCCCATGGGAGGGTAGCAGACAGGCACGAGGCTACCCAAGCTCCAAAGGAGCGCGAGACAGCGAAAAGAACCAAGAGGAGCGGGGGCAGAGTGCAGAAAGGCTGAAGGTAGGACCCCGACGGCAACTGCAAGCTATAGCACGGCAGATGCGCCCCATGCCCAGGACGAGGCGGGCTAGGCCGCCCACAGGCCGGGAGAGCACCCAAGGTGGGGGACCCTGATGCAGAAGCTAGAGCAACGTCCGAGAATAGACCGGGTAAACCCGGGACTACACAAGGTGAGAGGGATCCACCCCAAGGCAAGGCAACTGCCAGAAGGGTGAAAGCCACTCAGGCTAGGCCGCACCGAAGGGGAGCACTGCAAAGCGCCCAGACTGGGTAGCCGAGAGAACGACGAGATCTACAGCATCCCCGAGGGGATGCCCGACAGCCAAGGCGGCGCGACATCCCCGCAGGGGAGACAGGTCGCGGTGCCGTGAGTTGAAAGTCAACACCAGGAAGGCGGACAAACAACACCTGAGCAACAGCCCCCCGAAGAGGGGACCAGTCGCTGTGGTTAAAGACCCGGAATCAACGCCACAACGGCGGATAAACGGACACGATGCAGCGCACCCCTGCGAGAAGACTGAGGCGCGGAAAAGAGGATTGAGTGTAAACATCAACCCAAGCGATCACTCGAGAGGGTAGACGCTACAAAAGAGGATACGCCGCGCCGAAGAGGGGAGAACAGCCCCTAGAAGGCGAACCAAGAGCTATACAACCCGCGAGAGACTAATAGCGACATGGGCTACGCACCGGCACGCAGCGCGCCCTGAAGAGGGCATGCTGCAGCCTGCACGAGCCCCGCGGAGGACAAGCCCGAGGCTGCCCCACGAGGGCCTGAGAAGGAAACACCCACGGAGGTACCGTAAGCCGGGGCCGGAAACCGATAGATCGGGAAATAGCGAACATGGACGACCGGCACCAGTAACCGCACAAGGAACCCCGCGTGAGCGGGGGACAACCCGGCGAAGCGATGCGCGCACCACCTAGCCGTGAAGGACTGGTGAAGCATGCAGCACGAGCCAGATAAACCACGCGGGGATAGCAGGGCTAGCACGGCCGGGTGTTCTGTGCCGTAACGGCTTAACCGAAGCGGGAACCAGTGGTGGTCGAACCGCACCAGTAAACGGGCACGGTACCCGCGCGTGTGAGCGGGGAGCCAAACCTGGCGAAGCGCTGCGCGCCCACCTAGCCCGTGAAAGGCCTGGCTGATGAAGCATAGGCAGCACGAGCGCCATAGGACACGCGCGGCAGCAGGAGAGACATGCGGGGGGGAGGCAGTAGCAGTGAGCATTAACGACACCCGCGGCGCCACGTAACGGGGGGGCAACGAGGGGGGGAAACCGACTCCAGGGCTAGACGAATCAAGCCCCGAGGCCGGGACACGGCCCAGCGCGGTTGCAGGGGCCGAGAACCCTAAACCACGAGCGCAGGGTGTCGGTACTTGGCGATGGATCGGACCGAGAAAACCCGGCGTCACCATAGCAACCACACCGCCACCGGACGGCCTGCAGCCGCCCCAGCCCACAGGAAGAGAGCAGAGCAGACCAAGCTAGCCTGCACCGATAAAGAAGAGATAAATCGGCGAGACAAGCGCCGGCCGCATGCTAGCCAGCTGGCCCCCGAGGGAGCTGGCCGACTAGCACGCTAGAAGCAACCGAAGGTGCCGTACCGGAATGTCTGCAAGCCGCCAAAATCCCCAAGGAAAAAAGGCAGAGCAGGTCGCGATAGCTGCACCGTAGAAGCCCTAGGGCTAGACCAGGCGAGCAGCGGCCGGTAGCTAGGTAGACGGGCGGAACTACCGAGAGAGAAACGCCCTACTAACACGCCATGAAGTAGCGAAGTTCAACATCTTTAGGTCCCCCCAAAGCAGCGGGGCCCGCCTGGGAAGAACCGCGGACCGAGCCCGAAACACCACCCCCTTCCCTTAGCGAAACATGAACAGGAGGCACTGGTTCAACGCAAACATTGAAACTGAAAGGCCACCGCAAAGAAACAAGCACCAAACGGAGCGACACGGAAGCAAGACACGAAATGAAGCACGGGAAAAAGAGGGTCGCGGGACGGCAAACGCGCAAAAGACGTGTGAGTGGGGTGATGGGTTAGGTGAAGAGAGCCAAAAAGGGCGCGGCCCGGTGTGGAACGGAAACGAGCGATGAAAAACAAGGCGTGCCGCGGTAAGACCCGGCCGCCAACGCGGAGACAAAGCACCCGCGCGGTAAGTCACACCGGTAAAGATTTTCCAAAGTCAGTTTTCACATCTGTGTATTAAAATACAACAAGCATAATAATAAAATATAGACAACACTCACCCAATAGAACGTTTTATTGATAGTAAGGCAACTACAAGAAACAGACACGGATCACAGAAGAAAGGGCATCCAAAGCACGCAACACGTGACGGCAACAATGGCTGCCTTTGTTTACCTTTTTACCCGCTCTTATACAGATCACATGACCGCATCGGCGGCAAAAAAAGGGGATACACAATAAAAGCCTCGACGGGCGTAAAAGTCGCGTTTATTCCGTCCGAATAGAGCGTAATAAATCTAGTATATAATCCAGGTATAGATCCCAGATGCGTTTGGGTATAGTGTAGGGAGTATTCCGTATAGAGACGACACTAGCCCAGTATCAAAAATCTCAGTTATTTTGGCTGCTAAAGACATAGCTGCCGGTAAACGCCTCCGTTTGGTAAGGCGGCCAAAACGGAATTGAGGAAGAGTAGGGCGCTCAGGGTGGTGCCCTGGGGTCACGTTAGACCATTTTCTCTTTAGGGTGCTAAAATAGTATTTTGGGCATTCCACTTCTCAAAAGGAATGCATATGTTTTCAGTCAACATTGGTGTAAAGGAAATCAGTTCAGTGTAATGATTTTTGAGATTTTATATCATCTTAACCAGTAGCCTAATAAATCTACGTGCGCCCCTCTTACGTGCATTTTCGGTCGCATCTGTAAGATATTCGTATATATTTGTAGTTTTGTATTTTCTGTCCGTAAACAGAAGAAAATTGCAGCACAGTAGCTTAGGGACAATGGGAAACAAGCATTTGCTCATAACACAAAACCGCAAGAAACCGGGATCAGCTCAAATTTGAGAATAAGCTTTTCTCCAAGGATATCTAGTGATCAAAATAAACATAAGGTGTTGAAATCACAAATGCACGTTAAGAAGCAGTACACACAAATTAAATGGTGCCTTTCTGTGACCTTTCGTAATCACTATTTGCAAATGCTCTGCCTGGGGAGTCAGGCTTACACTGACATCACACTACTCACAACAGCTATTCCAAGGCAACCATCCTCCACTGCTGCCGTGTAATCAAGATACAATCTTTTATTTTGGAGCTTGGAGTGTCCAAATACAGCAAATCAGGGTTCCCACTTAGGTTTTTACTTGAAGTCCACTGGACCCCATAATTTCCAAATGTTCAGAATTAATCTGTCAGTGGAATATTTTGTGGTCCCGAGACTAACCTACCAATGTTTTGTATACTACTACTACTCAGGACTTCAGTTTCAAATCAATTGGGTGTGAGATTTCCTTTCCCCGATTTCTCTGTGCCTTTGGTGAAACTATTGAGGCATCACATTTTGGAAATTCCTTATTATAATTTTAACAAGTGGTTTTCTGCAGACAATACAAATTGTATAATAGCCATTGCAATAGTGTGAATTTGGGTTTTCCACAATAAGCATATTTGAATGCTGTATTTAGCAAATAATATGTCGATAACTTTTGCTTTTGCGGTTGGAAACATAATTTTTGCCTTTTATAGCCAAAGAATTATGGGTTCAAGTTGGACCCATTTTGTTACTCAATCTGAATTTATTGTGTCCGGAGAAAATTCTGTCTGTCATTTGACGCCAAAATCCTACTAAGCGGGAACCCTGCAGCAAATTATCAATGTTGTCACAAGAACCACTATCTGGTATATTTATCACTTTTTTCGTTTACAAAATACACAAATCAGTTAATCCAAAGGTTGTATTGTGGTCAAAAAAAGTTTGAAACTCACTTATTCACTGTTTTAACTTAAATTTGTTGTCTTGATCATATTGTTTACTAATTTCCCAGGAAGGCAACATTATTTCTGTACATAGCCTGATTAATGTCACGGCTGGTATTCTTTTTTCCTTCCAACAAACTCTAAAAATGTGCTGTAATGGGTGAGAAAATTCCTCATGGATGAACCCTTCCGGTCCATCCATGAGGAATTTTCTCACCCGTTACATTAAACTTTCACAGTATTTGAAAGGAAAAAAGATCCACTCATGTAGTACTAACCCCGGTTGAAATCCAGGTCTAAAGTTAGACTCCCTTTCAGAATACCAACCATAGCAGTTTTTGCCTCATTGATCTTTTGTTTCTCCTCACGGCTGTTTGACCCCATGCAAATCGTCTTTTATTTTTAGAGCAATTTTAAGCAGTGGTGACACAAATTTGACAAATTAGAGCAAAATGATTTTACAAAGAATTTCATTGTGGGAATCTTGCCATATTGGCCTACAAAGGTCATGATTTGTATGTTATAGTGCCCTCCATATGCCAATTCTCCACAGAGAGACATGTTTAACTAGATTTTAACGAAAAAATCATATTTGCCCGCAATGAAATTTCTTAAAATTTACGCAGGATGAAGTCAGTGGTACAAATAATCCAAATTAGTTGCCAAAAGTGTGTCACTCTTGATATTTTTTGTTTTATTCTGGTTTTGTCATAATAAATGAGACTTTCAAACACCTGTGTTCTATCCTAGACAAGAAAAACTAACCTTGTTGGTGCCTACTTTGGCTGCAATAAGATGTGTAGTTGCATTAGCTGGACCACCACCACTCTTCTCCAAAGGCACAATCTTAGCAGACACTGAGCACCCAATGCCACGGCAGCCTTCCAAGCCCTGCTCTGCTCGGGTGGCATGTTAGTCGGAAACAAACCGCTGAACACAACGTATGTTCCTTTGCAATTACAATACTGCGGACACGACGGCACAATTCCCTCAGATCGGCTTCAGTTCTGTGGTTGTGACGGCACATCTTGCTGTAAGCTTAAGAAATGCAGCGTGACTGAGTTTATCGTATAGTATGTTCTTCAAGGTAAAGAAATTAATCTCCATGTCGTATTCTTTCTCAAAACGCTCATCCGCTGGTTTGGCCTTTTTCATTTTCAGTTCTGTTGATTCTTTCTGACACTTTCTCATTCTTCTCTCCCCCTCTTTGTTGGATGTTTCTTTTGATTCCTTACAATATGATGGATCCTTCTCAATCTATCCTCCTCTAATCATTCTTTAGATTATCAGTGGCCCTTGGTTCTTTGCTATCAGATTGGTATCAACTTCAGAAGAGTCACCTTTAGGAAGAACTGCAAAGGTTTTGTTTTCCTATGTTTGCCTGTCCCTTTGGATTGCTCACACTGCTTATCTTTTATTTGCTTTGCAATCAGTTACTTTACTTTCACCTTCACCAAATACCTAGTTAGGACCACCTCAAGTGTTTATCCTCGTTGGACAACTTCAGAAGGATTATCCTCTTTGACCACCTTCAGTTAGGTTTATCTCCTTTGGACACCTTCAGCGGATTTTTATCCTCCTTTGGATCCCTTCAGAGGTTATTGTCCTTGAACACCTTCAGAAGGGTTATTCTCCTTTGGAACCAACCGTCAGGAAGGTTTATTCTCATTAGACCCCTTCAGAAGCTTATCCTCCTTGTGGACCACCTTCAGTGGTTTTATCCTCCTTTGGAACACCTTCAGAAGGTTTTTTCCCCTTTGGCCACCTTCAGAAGGTTCATTCTCTTTAGAACCACCTTCAGACTTGGAAGCGATAGGATTGGGAAGTCCGGTGGAGAATTGATATCCCTGTGCCCTCCAAAGTATCTGTAGGTCGCTACTTGTACCAAGGTTGGTGCAAAATCCAACATAAATCCTCTGTCATGATTGATGCATCCATGGAGTCTCCACACGGAAATATGGACCTGTAATTAATGAGGTAAAGATAAATTTAGTAAAGGTCCCAGGAAAATGCAAATTAGAATTGATGTGGTTTGTGTCAAGTCTACTACAAGGAGGGGCAAGAAAGCATTCTTCAATATTGGGTTGGTGGTGACTCATTAGTGAACCTATTGTTTTTCAAGAGAGTAATAGAAAATTTCCAGGTGGAATGGGGGGACTTCTGATCGCGGGTTATGGACGTTCTCTGGGTGGTCAAGGTCAGAAATCCTTTGTGCTAAACACAAACAAAATGAGCATTGTGCCAAGTGATCTTAAATATTTAGATAATATAACAGATGTGGGAAGGGCTCGGGGAATTGGGGGTCAAGGAAGGGGGTGAAGCGCCAAAACATTACAAAACGCAAAAGACACAGTTACACACAATTAATAACTCGATAAGTAATGTTCAAAAGAGGCGTTTGCCAGTAACCGATGATTATGTCCTATACAAGGAGATATGGTAAGTTAATGTGTAATTGACAAACGCACACCACAACGGTAATACAAAACTCAGGTAAGATGATTATAAAGAGGAAATTTCTCAGTCCTGAAGGTAATCTGCAAGTCCAAGTGGGCAACTGATTACACTGCACTAGTGGCTGGGTTGCAAAGAGCAGAATACATCTATAGGCGGGAAAAAAACATCAATGAAACAGAAAGCGGTTTTGGGGCTTGACTAGAACCCCAAACCCGAAATCTAAGCCTCCGCCCTGCCGGTCGACTCCTCCCCGATGTCCCTAGTGGAAGTAGAAGAAGGATAAATTAAAAATGTGCTCAAAACGCAATACCTGTAGGGGGAATACAAATTCACACCTCTACCCACTGACAAGCGCGGGGGAAGACCTTGTATTTCGGCAATGTAAAAGGATCACTTACAGAGTACACAAACCGTTTAGCTAGTAAAGCTCCCGGCAGGGGGAATAAAAGTGAATAACTGCCTGTGCACTAGGTTTGTGTAGAACCAAAATCTAACAATTATTGTAGAGGAAAACAACTAGCTATAATTATACTGTATAGCGCCAGAGCTATAGTGTAGCTAAGACAGGAAGAAACGGGGTATGGCCGGCCGGATGGGTTGACGTGCTGACGAACGAGACCTTAGCTCGTAAATCTTCTCAAATAGTATACTGACTTAACCAAGACCCAGTCTAAAAATGACATGACAACAGCTATAACATGCAAAAATAACCTGAATGCAATCACTTCATATATAACTCTATGGGAAATTCCCGGATCAAATGTTTTGATCTCAAACATTAAACAAGTTTCTAAGTTTAGCATCCTTGGGGGAAATTCCACCATTTACCCCATTCTGTGCAATCTAAAAGGTGGCACTTAGCAAACAAACTTCTGGGAATCCATTTTCTCTCTTTTATATGTAAACAAAGGGCTTTTCCTGTGAGAAATCTTTTCTCAAATAAAATTGAGAAAATAATATTTTTAAAAGTTAATCACCCGAAAAATGGAGGCCATATAACAAGACACTGACTGAAAATCAGTTTCACTAATGATGTCAAGGTATGCATTCTTTTTGTGGCCATGTTTATTGCTAAAGATTTGGAGAAGGTTTATCATCTCATTTCCTGGGACCTTTACATGCTATGGAGTAAAAATATCGGGCTTTTCAATTTTTAAGGGACACCTGATACAATAAAATCTCCATTGACACCTTTATAATGAAAAGGCGGCTTACTCCCACACGTGCTTCTTCTGACCAAGAGTCTAAATGAGTACCCCCCAAACTTAGCTGGGAAGGTATAAAACAAACTTGCCTGTGATGAGGAGTGGTGAAAACTGGCCCTAGAGCACTATGCAAGGGAGTCTGGCCCAAATGCTAACCAATGGGGAACACGTTGGTCTGAACCACAAAGCTCACACCCCACCTGTCACGAGTGGAAAAAAACAGCCGGAAAGAAAACATCTCTTTAAGATCACAGGGAGGATGTGATGGAACATACGTGGTTTCTCAAACACGGGCGCCTGCCATAGCAGTTGAAATACCTTGGATGACCCCCGAAGACATAGAAACATTTTCAATCAAATACTTAACTACACCCATCAGGGTTCATGACAATACTGTTTATGACGTCTCGTGGACGTCTAAGGTCAGAAATACTTACAAACACAACTAAACGAGCCTTGATCTGATTTTATATAACAAAACCAGCTTTAATGAATTTGTTCAGATTGGATAAAGAATTTGGTATGTCCAAAGCACAATTATCTATACAATTCAAAATTACACTTATCAAATTAAATCTTACTCAGGAGTTTCATTTATGTCTCCAACTAAAAGTAGCGTTGCAGTTCAACGTTGATATGTCTCACAGCGAAGACTCCCCAAAAGACCGATTTGCAGTAGTTGAAATATTCAAGTAAAGTAATAATTCCATGGGAATCTTCGCAGTCTGACGGTAATGTTGTCCAGCCGTTCAAGACGACAAGGTTTAAAAAGTCCCTCGACAACACTAATATTCCACAGTCATATCAGTCCAAGATAATCACCACGTTAATCTGTCCAACAAAATTTGGAATCATTTTTTGATTCCAGCACTTTGGCACTTCAAAGACGGGACAGTAAATAATTACCGCGACTCTGCTCACATGGAATTATTAAATCCTGGACACTAGGTACTTTACAGGTTTGCTCCTTAATGGCCGAGTAAAACTAGCTATATTAACTTCTAGCTACTTGTCACTAGTGGATGCTAAGTTCCCAAGTCTTAAAATAGAAATTACCACCGAAATCCTGCCATTATAAACATAACCTTGCACTAGCTGACCAATTGGAATCACGCATAACTTACATCATCTGAATTACTTCACATATATAACTTATGGGAATTACCTGATTCTGCAATGTTTTGATCTTCAAGGCATAAACAAGTTGACTCAGTTTCTAAGTTTACACGGGGGAATTCTCCACTTCCCCCATTGTGCAATCTAACAGTGCACCTTGCAAAAAAACCCAAATTGGGAAGCTGTTCTCTTTTAGATCATAAACAAAGTACTTTTCCCGTGGAAGAAATCTTTTCTCACATAAAATTAGAAAATGATATTTAATCAAAAATTTTGAGGGTAATACAACAATACAACCTGTGTCGTGATTTGACTGCTATGACCCCAGATGGACCTGAAAAGATCTTCAAAATTTTTAAACACTCATGTGACACACCTATTAAGTTCAAGCCCATCAATAATTTCAATGATTTGACCTGATTTGACGTTGTTAGAACCCTTCCAAGTTTCGGCATGAATGTTGACCACACCCACCAACGTTTCATCGTCTTACAACACCCCACAAACACAAACACACACACACACACACACACACACACAAAGGTGCCTAGCATCTATAGTCGCCGTTCTGCCAATCTTTGTTGGTGGTCTAAAAGAGCCAAAGAGTATCGCATGGGATGCCACCACACACACGCACGCACCACACACACACACACTTACACACAGCCGCCTAGCATTTTTATAGTCCCATCTGCCAACTTTGTTGGCAAAGGAGTAAAAGAGTACAAGCTTCTCCATGACTTTACTTTATCTGTACCTCATTACAACACATTGATTAGAAAATAATTAAGTGATCAAGGATCACAAGTGTCGCCAAAATCTTCATGACAACTTTAACATCCAGCCTATCTCACGAATGACCTAAGATGAGCTTTGACCTTGGAATGTGACCTTTGACCTTTAGCAATTATATTTTGAGGTATTAGCAGATTGCATCAATGACCCAAATGTGGTGCAATGGCTTCCAACTTTTCAAATGGCACCAAAACATTAACATCTGGACGGAAGGGCGGGCGATGCGAGGGGCGGGGCGGGCGGCGGGCGGGCGGAAGGCAGACAGACGACAGACAGGACAGACAGGCAGACAAGCAGACAACCAGGCAGAGAGAATGGCTGACGGGTATAAGCTTCCATGAACATTCGTTCAGGTGAATCAAAACCATCCACCTGTTGTAAATGAATAAATGTTGCGTTTAGCACCAAAAGACACCACATATGTATGGTGCCTAATTACAAAATGCACCATTGCAATGACAAAAATCAATCCACAGTTATCTACCAATTATATTTGGCTCTGAAGTGAAGAATTTTGATCAAATGGAAAACTACAGAAAAATAAATAGAGAATGTTTTTCACTGTGTCCATTTGGAAACAACAAACCTCAGATTGGCTGTCTGGGAGTGTGGGATCAAACATTCGTCCCTAGAGAGAATGCGCGAGCGAGAAGAACCTCGTGTCTGGATCAGGAAACGCAATTGGTATGCCGCATACAGCCTGGCAACCATGGTAAAAGATGTGACAGCTGTTAGTACTGGAGCTCTTCTCAAGGAATTTCTGGCATCCGGGCCGGATTTTGTGTGGTACCACGGCATCTGTGCGTCCGGAACCCCACAAATGGAAATTTGTTCACCCCTACAGGATTGGACAATGGTTCTATGACAATCAAAATAATGGTACCAATTTAACACTCTTCATTATTTTTTTTACTCCAGGAATAATTATAGGGTGATCCCCTAAAAAAAGGTACATGTAGAAAAATACCATCACTTAAATATATTTATACTGTCATTACCTTAATAGCAAAATATTCAGCTTTGATATCTTCTGAATTTCTGTTTTACACCCCAGCCTTTGCCACTGCATCACCTGTACATCAGCGCATGCCTTATGCTGTGGTAGTGTAATGTTGCATGCAGTTGCAACAGCACTATTTATCTATCAATTTGCAGGGTGAAGAGCTTGTTCAGTTTGGGAATGAACAAAGTAGACAGTTTTCCCAGGATTTAATGACATATCTTTGCGTGTTGTGAAAACACCGACCACCGACACCGAACAAAAACACGATAAAACCGGACTACACCGGAAATTTTAGCGGTCATTTTACACCGCCACAATTCCATTAGAAATGCACGATACACGGATGAACTGGTGAACACGCATGTATCCCCATTAAAGTTTTAAAAACGAAAATATTGACGACTATTGCCCAGTCAAATTCATAAACTACTTGCGTTTTTCTTTGTTTATGTACAGGAGGCCGTTTAAGCCGATTTATGATGTTGAAAGTCCGCTTTATGGTGTTGGAGGTCCGCTTTGCAATGTTAAAGTTTGGCGCTTGCCTAATTTTTTGTTTCCAAGGTCTGGTGAATGGTATGTGAATAAGCAGCGGTTAATACTATGGCATTACGCAAGGTTGGTTGTTATTATAATGTTTAGAGACTGTATCACCAACGTTGCGATGATGCCATGACATTCCCACCCCCCCCCAAATCGAAGGTTAAGGTTCAGCATTTCACAGTGAAATATTCATACATAAAACCTCAATCACAAAATTTCCCACGACTGTATTTTAAACAACTTCACACAGTAGACGTGGAGGAGCCGGCATGATCTCTCCAAGCAGGTGCCAAAGCTTGATAAAATCGTTTAGTTGCACTCGCGGTGGGCACCGATCGATGTTATGCACTCAGTCAAGGAACTGCGGCAGGAAGGGATGATGATACAATGGCGACTTTGCCATCATTGTGGGGATTATGGAATGCTTGCAAAGTTATCAAATGGGGAAGTCAAGTACATGTGAATTCGGGGCGGGAAGTTCGGGTTTTCTAAGCGTTTGTTAGGTAAGGTATTATTCAAATATACAAGAATTAACGAAGTTATAAAACCAACACAATTGTGGTTAGAAAAAACAATTTGGGACATATATTTTGGGGAAAATACAGTGCAAACTTAAGTGGAAAACACAACATAATGCGTAAAAAGGGTTGCCAATTTTTTCAGTGGACGTGTTCCACCGAAAATTTCGGTTGTTGCAGTCGGTGGTGAAAAAGGGAACACCGGCGGTTTGTCGGTTTTAAAAAACACGATTTTTTTCGGGGCATCGTACACCGCAAAACGCCTAATATCTTTTCTTGGCCTCTGTGATGTTCATTCCCTATCAAACTTTTTCCCTTTTATGAGAGAGTGAATGCAGTGGATAAAGCACCCAACATGAATGCCACAAGGTTGTGAGTTTGAGCCAATTTGTTTTGCCTGTGAGTAGGGCGCTTTACCTCAATTACTGCCTCTCTACCCAGGTGTATAAATGGGTATTGCATTATTCAATGTTGGGAGGGCTAAACAAATTTTAAATAACTATACTCACAGGTAAATTTGGTCACTTGTCCATTGTTGTATGTATAACTGTCTGATCTAATCCACCACCAGGGTCAGCTTTCTGTTCTTCAGGAGACGCTCTTCTCTGATTCGCCAATATCAGGAGCTAGAAGCTTCCGAACGATCAGTAACATAATGGACATTTGTCTTTCTTTTTGTTTTTTACATGAAAAATATAGTAGACATTTTGGATATTGAGAGTGCCAAAGTTCTCTGAATTACATTAAAAATAAATTTAAAGTCTGATCAGAAGATTCAAAATATTATTTTTTTGTTGTTGTATAAAGAAAAATAGGCAAAAAGAACTTAAAGATAGTAACCTAAAATGCCACAATTCCGAAATTTGAGTGAATCGGATTTTTTCGTTTTGATGCAGTAAACATTATGTGTAGTATACGTCCCATAGGATAAGTGATAACAAAAATTGGATCCGGAATTTAAACAAAGTTGTGGATTTTCTATATTGAAGGAATGCGATTTAAGCTTCGCAATTTCAACCACAGTGATTAGTAATGGACAAGCAATATGTCAAGCCAAAAAACAGAGTTTTTTTTGGAAATTGAGGGCGCCCTTCCTTTTTTTTTCCTTCAGGAATCGCTGAGTCGGCCTTATACACTAACATTATTAAAGGTAAGGTCAGTTTCCTTGAAGGGCCGGCTACTGCGTATCCTGGTAACCCAATATACCTGTCCCAGGGCCGAGTTGTCAGTGGCTGATAACCGTCACCCCCATGGGTTTCTAAGGAAATACTGATGAGGAGGGTAGCGGGTTGGTTCCCTGGTATAAGGGCGTCAGCTCTGGAGAGCTAATGATGGCCATCCAGGCCATCCAGTACATGAAGCACTTGCTGCCTTGCATGGTGGGTGTGGGTGCCCAAAAGGCTAGGCCCAACGCCAAAAAAAATATGGATTGGACATCAGGAAGGGCATCCGGTCAATTATCTCTTTTGCTCCAATAAATCCTCACACAGCGTATTGATGAGTGTGAGGTGTATCCGGCCACCTCATTTTAGCGGGGACAAAAACGGATTTAAAACTTGGTTTAACTAACACATAACACCTCATGAATATCGATTAACAGAATCATGCTATTTCAATGGGTTCCTCTACTCGAGTACTTATTTCTCTACTCTTAGGAGTATATATCACTCATGATATATTCAGTTCATTGAATGGTTAAAAAAGTGCGTCAAATGACCACACGCAAATAGTTAAACTATTCGCGAGAAAGAGAGCGAAAGGGAGATCAGAGGGAAATAGCTGCCTATTTTCCCTAGGTGAAATTTTTTTTTTTTTTTTTTTTTTTTTTTAGGCTCTATTTCCCTAGCCTCGAACCCGCTGTTATCAGTTCCTTTATCGGTTGCTTTCGCGTGGTCAATACGACTAGCTACGACTGTTGACGTTATGCAGTGAGAGTGCACAGACTCTAATGTGTGTATTTATCAACTTATGTGTACGTTCGTATTCGTTATTGCTCTAAAAGGAACTTTGAAGCAATGTTGAGGCTATTTCGTAGACACCCGTAACAACCATGGATGCGCCCAGTTGCAAAAACAACGATGGGAAAACACTTCTGCACGGAGGGTGAAATAATACGTTTATTGCTGTCAGTGTTGAGGAGTTGTGTAAATAAACACCGGTGATTCCCGCAGGTGATTTTTATTTTTAATGCATGGAAAATGAAAACGCTGATATTGATCTCAACGCGCATCACTGCATGACTGTGCACGGAAACAGAAAGGTGAGCTTTAATGGGTATGCTATACAGGGTGTCTCAGAAAGAATACACCCTAACTATAGGTGACCATTAACTTCAAAAGTAAGTACACATTTGAGAAATTAAAAAGATCTTAAACCACAATTACTTTTTAACATTTAATTTAACATAACTTGATTCGCGTTCAGTAGTTTTGAAGAAAATAAAGCGAGTATGTAACACATGTCAATGGACATTCCTTCCAAGTTTGTAATAAAGTGATTCTAGACAGAAACAGGCGAGACATAATCTCTTGGGGTTGTTGTTTTGGTGTGGAGGGTCTCACAGTGTATTGCTGACATGTTTGTCCATCTTGAACGTTGCCTCGTCCCCAAACTATAAGTTCAGGTAAAACCTTGCAGGCCTTGTTTTGACCATTGACAGAAGGTACTCTGCGTTGGTAGTCTGCTGCTTGGAGAGAACGCCACACTGCATTCTATAATGTTGAAATTCAGGTCTAAGAGGGTACTCCTGTTACAGCTGATCTGTGTATGTGTAGCACATAGTTACGTATACACTTTTGTCCTTGGATTTAGCGATGACTCCGTCTGTGGCTGCAATGTTCTTAAAGTTCGGGCGGTTTCTTCGCCTTCCACGGCGACTCTTGTTCAAATCTTGACTTGTACCCGTTTCACAGTACGTCTTAACATTGTTCAAGATTGTCTTCTTGCAAGGATTTGTGGAATCTAATCTAAATTCCTGTCTGACCAGAGTAATGTTATGACCGTTTGGCATATCTGAAAACCACAAACGCCCTTTGTATGGGCGAAAAATGTGACAACCATTTTTTTCCTCAGTGCCGTTAAGAGTACTCATATAAAAACGGTATAGATTAAAACGCGGGAATTTGAATTACACTCCAAATCATGCCCTTATTATTTAAATGTAGAATCCCACCATCTATTGGAATAAGTGTCTAATTTGAATAAAAGCTATTGTGAATAATCTTATTCTTCAGTTTTCTCACAGTGTTAAAGGATGGATTAAATTTTTCAATTCATTCTATGCAGTGCCACCCCTAGGGCAACTAAATATTTTCAAAATTTCACAGATGTATGGTGGTGTTTTTAATAAAGTGATAAGTAGTGTTATTTACCAGGTTTTGTTGTTCCTTGTTGGATTTTTGTTATAATTGTCACGGTAATCGTAGTACTATAATAAAACGAACAAACTGGGCATTGAACTAGCAAACTATTAAACAAGGCGGGTTCTTTGGGGCGATGAAAAAAGATTCACAGCTGAACAGATAACACGAGTAATCAGCGGAAGTTAACATCAAATCGCATTATTGTGAGCAAACTTGGAGGAAGTGTCCATGACATGTGTTACATAATCGCTTTTTTCTTCAAAACTACTGAACCAAATCGAGTGTTTGTGTACATTAAAATGTTAAAAGAATGTGGTTTAAGATGCTTTTTAAATTTCTAAAAGTATTTACTTTTAAAGTTATGGTTGCCTAAGTAGGTGTAATCTTTCTGAGACACCTGTATGCAGTAAATTCCGGGATTAAATTCGGTACAGACTTCAGCGTCATTTATTACGAAAAAAGTTGTTGATATCGTAAGTGGGTTTTGATGGACTTTCCTCTGCCTAAAAGGGCAGTCAGTGTTCAACTTCAAGCTCTTGCCTAGCTTAGCCCTAGCCTAAAAGGAGTACAGTACAGGCAAGGCCTATTTTTTGTAAGTAGGCCTCAGGCTCAGTGTCACTGTAACCAATCAAGAACAAAAAAATATATATATTCATGAAGGATATAAAACAAATATTAATGATTCTTATTGGGATCTTTGTGGAATCTGTTGGTCCCCTCGGTGAAATGGAGGGCGTGGGGTACTATTTCCCTCGACCTTCGGTCTCGGGAAAATAGTACCCCACGCCCTTCAGTTCACCTCGGGGGCCACATGATTCACAAGATCCCTCATGATCATTAAATATTTGATAATATTTCCCTTACAAGTACTATGTTGCCAGGGAAATTTTTCAGACTGGTCCCTACAAACTAATTCCCATTTCACAATGCTGGTTTGTGGGGTGGTAATTACTGACCCTCTTTGGATATTGTAGTTCTGGGTACGTGCACCATTGCAACAGATGCAGACGCCGTTCTCATCTCTGACTGGAGGCCAGCGTCCTTGAAAAAAAACAACGCATTGAAAACTAGCTTTAATCAAACACAATTCTTCAAATTTCTTTTGTTTTCCACCTAGAAGCTTCACAGTTTTAAAGATTTTTTGAGGTATCAAAGTTCTAGACTATGAATCTCCTTTCCTGGGGAAATGCACAAGCTCACAGAAATCTCAACCAATTGTGAAACTTTTGAAAAAAAATAAATGACTTAAACCTCTCTGACCTGGTGGAAAATTTTAAAAAATCAGAGATCACCTTCCAAACTTGGTTAAAATTGTCACTGATAATTAATCTTTTTTTCCAATCTTAACCGACCTGTCCAACCATTACACCAAAAGAAGTAAATGTTAGGGTGCGCCTGTTTCGCAAATAGGTGCACTTGACTGCATCTAGGTGCACTGACTGCAGCAAGGTGTACAGGTGCGCCTGGCTGGGGACAGTTTTAACCAACTATTCAATGAGTTTTCTGTAAACGACCTGGCCCAGTGTTTTTTGAATTAAGAAAAAATGCAGGTTGTCCATTGACAACCTGGTACTTGTTTGATGCCCCAGAACTAGTTTTGGTTGTTTCACAATTGTTTTTTTGACAGTGATGTATGTCACACAATTGATCGGAATAAAAGTTTAAAATCGTGAAATTTAGCATACCTTGGATTTCCTCCAGCATGACAAACGAACTTACCTCCTCATTAGCACCAAAGCTTACTGGTGGTCATGAAAGACTACTATTAGAGAAATGTGTTAAATGCTGCAGTTTCCAATCTAGTTTGTAAATAGAAATACCCCACATGAGAACTGGTACAGCCAATCGTGACCAATCCAAAGTTTGATGACCTGCAGTGGTAACTGGGTATTCCCGGGATGAGGAATGTAACACTGAGCATCACTGACTAAGCCACGCCGTTGCTGAAGGATTTAATATAATTGAAGAACTGAACTAATGAAGGTTTGCCAGTATTATTATAGAGGAAAAGGCTGCAGTGGCATAACCAGGGGGAACTGCCCCCCTTGTGAGGAATCTTCCCCCCCCTTCCCCTTAAATTAGTGATTTTTCTGCACACTGCCCCAAATCGTGAAAATAACATAGGCCTATCTATACTAACATTTTAATATATCGGCTTCCTCCCTCCCCCCCCCCCCCCCCCCCCGAAGGCCTGCAGTAAGCTTATGGAATACACTTTTACTAATATTTGTGGTGTATGCACTTTCATTGCTCATCGAACACCACTTAATAAGGCATTTCACACTGAGCCGGTGATTGATCCACTTAGCGAATCGATTCGCTATCTGTAGACTTCAACCACAACCAAGTTCATTATAATACTTTGCAAACCTGACCACCATATCGCCATTTGTCTTCCTCAAACACCACATTTCGCCGCCAATAATGCACTTACGTCAGAGTCTATCCGCCGCCATGGTTGAATTTCCTTAATACTCAGTCCGTTCAATTTCAGGAATAAACCTCAACAATTTCTGTGCGGAAACAAACAGGTGACACATCATAGCAGTTAAAAAAAGAATGGCCCATTACCTCAGCATTTAAAGTCAACTACAACCACTTGGCCGAAATGCCTCAAAAAGTAGTCTTGGTGCGAGCAGCAGCTCAGTTAATCCTTTTCTTGGCAACTTTTACAATCGTACTAAGGCCGCTATGCGCATATCGCGTCTCCGTATTCAAACAACGGTTGCGCTAGTCTTCAAAAACGGGCGATCGATCGCAAAGTCGACCAATCACCTGCCCAGTGTGAAAAGCCCTTATATGAAATCTGACCTGTACTCCCTACTCACTCTCTTAGATCAGCGCACACACCTTCAGCACACAGTCTTTATCACGTAGGATGACCACTGCTATGAACCCATATGGGGGTCCTGTGTTTAACGGTTAGAAATTATAGTAAGAAAGCCACTTTAGTTTTAACCTGACAGTACCAAAACACTACATATCCTATAGCCCGGCAAACCGAAAATCTGTTTAGTGGCGTATTTAAGGTGAATTTCGTGATTTCAGCACACATTCTGTTTTATATTTCATTGGATCACTAGATATCTTTTAGAAAGCTTATTCTCCAAATTGAGCTGATTCCCGACTTGCGGTTTTTTTGTATTATTAGCAATACCTGCGTTAGTGTATTATGAGCTTGTTTTCCCACAGTCCATATGGCTACGGTGCTGTAATTCCTTGTCTGTTTGTGGAACAGATTCTTACAGATGGCGTCGATCAAATTTGCATGTCAGATTGTCACACTTGGATACTGCAGGCTAACGTTTCGATGATATAAAAATCCTCAACGTCTTTTTAAGTAAGGCCGGGGATGAGGCTGGTGGTCATGAAATGCCCCTTAAGAGTCAGCATTGTCCCAAGTTCTGACAGGGCCCCCCCCTAAAGTCTTGCTCTCGCTCTCCGGCCCCACTCCCCACCAATAATAATAATAATATTTTTAAAAAAGCAAAAGGGATCAGCTGTTTTTAATTTCAATGTTAAAAGTAAAACACGATCGTCTTTCATACAGGCCAGAACTTGACTACCACCGATCATCTTTCAATTGGTGTGAAAACTAACAATGCTTTGTCCAACAATAGCGTAAATAATACACATGGCGGCGCCTTTAAATAATCGTCTACTGCTCGTCGAAAGTTAGCATGAAAATGGTGTTTTCTTCTCGTACAGGATACTCCAATGACTTATGAAAACCATCTGGTACGTCATATTTAGGTATATTTCATTAATATAGTGTGCCGATAGATTCCATCCCAATAAATCCCAGCTTCCAGATCGATTCACTTTTTTTTTTCATCACCATGTTTCACTGAGGATCGCTTAACCGTCATGTTTTGGTTTAACATTCCGCCCATTTTCTGGTACATGATTTAGACTTCTAACCGTAAATGCATTGGCATCCACGCCCACGGTTAGAATATTTTCCGAACAAATTGCAGGGCAGATCCAGGAATTCCTCAATAGAGGGGGCGCCAATTTTTTCAAGGCTCGTCTGCGTTCGTCGGGTAAAAAAAAGGTTTCGCAAATATTCGGTAGCTAATAAAAAGTGTTTCTCATATTAGCCGCGTTCGAAAACAAGACACACACTTACCTGAGAAGGTTCTTTTTTATCATAATAATGCAAATTCATAATATAATATATCAATAATAATACTATTGGCTTTTATAAACCATTTCTCTAGCTCACAGCCACTGTTGCCTATTATTTTACGCTGCCGTCAGGAATCGTCGCAACCATTTTGCTTCATCAGGCCGCACTGCCAAGCGCACATCCCTATCAGCACTTAGATTGTAATATTCTCCCAAACAGCTAACCCGAATATCGCTTTTTTGGGTCGACGAGGCAAGTGTGTACAGTGCCTTGGCCCAAGTGCACAACCCTTGGGCGCGCGCGGGCTCGAACCCACAACCTTTGGATCAACATGATCCGGCAAGTCCTATCACTGGACCACAATGTGTGCCCTCATAATTATTAAAATAATTCTGAGATACCAACATTCAGGGGAAATCTTCCATATAAGGGACTACAGCGGCAATACTAGCGCCATTACTCAACCTGTGATAACCATTGTAATTTTGGCTCGTATAGTTAGGGTTTGCTTGCGAACTAGTTTTTCCATTGGCGTTGAGGCGCCAAATTCATAGGGTTTGTGGCACAATACTAAATATTTCCCACGTTCATCAAGTTGAAATATTTGTATTGTGCCATCACCCCAGTGTGAACCTAGGACTTTATGATACGTGGCGGCGCTATTCGCTATAGACGTCACAACTGGGCTACTCGGATGTGTGGCGGCCTTAATTTTATCCCGTATCGTATATCATGAATATTCTAATACCACCCGTTTTCATATAACTTTCCTCCCCGGTCATTCGACAAAATCTGCCACCCAAGCGATGAAAGTTGATAATTTATTTTACCGTTATATCCGAATTTGTGCAGTTTCGATGGTGAAGCTACAGGTGACTCTGGTTTTGAGTACTTTGGCAGCTCCAATGCCTTTTCAGTCGGCAGTCGGCACCTTGCGCGGCATGGAAGCGGGGGACATCCCTGGGGTGTTGCCTAATTGTATCATTAGTAAAAGTGGAATTAAGGAATACCAGTCTAAGATTTTGTAGGCAAAGACCGTTGTTAGCTTGGGGGGTGTTTGGGATTTTTCAATAAAATGGGTCCATTAGCAAAGAGGGTGAATGGGTGGTTCACATGCTATTTTCAAAATATTTTTCCTTATTAAAATCTTTTTTAATCTCAAACTTTTTTCAGTTTTACCGGTCTCATTTTCATAGTAAACAGATTAGTTTTTAGCTTGTTACATTTCTGGTTTTGATGATGATGATTGATAATGAGGCGGCGATGATGGTGATTATGATGATATGATGGCGGCGGATGTGATGATGATGACGGCTATGATGATGGTGGTGAGGGCGGCGATGGTGATGATTATGGCGGCGATGGTGATGAGCATAATTATTTTAATAACTTCTGTTTCTGTCTTTTCCTCATAAAAAATTTGTTTGCATATTTGATTTTTTAATAGAACCTATTTTTCCAGATCCACAGTTAAGGGATGCCAATACCCTCAATTGTCACATTTAATCACAACTAAACCTCTTCTCTATTTATTAACCCAACCGCAGGTGATAATAAAGGAAATATGATTTCCTTTTTGGATTTTAAACATATTGGCTGTAATTTTTTTTTTCCCTCTCCTTTGCTGTGATTGTTTGTTCGACATTTAAATGTTTTTTTGGTTTTGTAGCCTAAAAACCAAATCCTTTAATCTTGCTTTACTTGTATTATAAATTTCTTTTCTTGTCTTAGAGGTTTCTTGCTTAGGTCTGACCTTCATTCTGCTTGGCCATTTTTTTTTTTTTTTTCTCAAAAGGTTTGTCACAGAAGAAATGTGAAAAAAAACAACCTGTGAAATGCATTTTGGGGGGGTGGGGGGACTACTTGAAATGCAAGGTTTTTTAAACTTAAAACCCCACTTTTTCAGGTTGTGCACCCCTTCCTCCCAGCCAAATTTCACTTTTTAAAAATTCGAGTAAAAATGTAAGAAGTGATGCTCTGTTTTTTTGGTTTTTTTTTGCTTAACTACAGCTTACCTCTTCAACTTACCCTGTTGCTGCCCCTGCCTGTTATACTACTTTGCTATCTTTGGCCATAATTTGCAGTGATGTAAGCAAGGGGGCAGCTCCCCCTGTGGGAATCTTGCCCCCCTGAAAATTTGTGATTTCTAGGCCATATACTATAACTAACAATTTTCAATATATGCTTGCCCCTGAAAATAGATGTGCCCCCTTTGGCCCCCCCCCTCCCCCCCAAAAAAAAGCTGGGCTACGCCACTGCATTTTTGTAATAATATTGTACATTATTTTTAAAAAAATACAAGAAAGAACATCTACCACCATCACCCACCACCATCAAATCATCATCATCAAATAATATCAAAATAATATTTAATATTAATTATAATACAACAAAAAGTTTGTTTTCCAGTAGGCTTGTGGGTTTTGATTTTGTGAGTCATTTTCCCCCACCATTTTTTTTATTTGATATGCTGACAAAAGCTGCATTTACTATTGACTTTACATGTAGCTTGGGCTCGATTTGAGCCTTTCTGGAAAATCATTTTAACCTTTGGTTTATTTATAAATAACCAAATAAAAATTAAACGCATTTTGCAAATTTCTTTAACTCCTACTGGAACGGTTTGGTTTTGGTCTACCTAATAACTTATTTTTAAACAAAATCTTTAATGTGGTGCAGGAGATCTAACCATTCCACCAACATTAAATACAAACTTCATAAATGCCATGGTTGTAACATTTCTGGAAGTTCTGTAATAATTTATAATTTTAAGTAATACCCAGTTGCGTAGCCGATGGGGGGGGCAGGGGGGAAGCTGCCCACTGCGGGGAATCTTGCCCCCCTCTTGCCCCCCTGAAAAAATTAGTTGATTTAACATAGGCCATATCTATACTAACAATTATGCTTGCCCCCCCCCCGAAATATATGTGCCCCCCCCCCCCCCCCCCCCGCCCCCCCCCGAAAAAAAGCTGGCTACGCAACTGAGTTACGTCTTGTACTTATGATGCACCAGTGGACAGCAAACAGATGTTAAAATAATACAATAAAAGTTTCTATAAAATTAATAGCATGGTTGCACCAGGATCTTTTTTTGGGGGGAGGGGCGAATTAGGGAAAGAAATTGGAGGGGGAAGGTGAAGAAAATGTTCCGGCCAAAGATTGGCTTTGCTAGAAGTGTGCGAAAAATTAATGGTCAAATATATGACATCTAATTTGTTGGAATGCCAATGAAGCATGCAAAGAGAATTTGCTCATTTATTTGATAAATATTGATAGATCAGTCACCCATCACTTTTGATAAGGTAGGCTCAAGTTTCGGGGTAACTGGGGAGCAAGGAACAACATTTGGGGGAGAATCCTCATTTCCTGCCCCCTCATATTCCCCCACCACACACCCCTGTGCGCCGCTGTCACTGATTAGTAGCAATTTAATTTGCCTGTTACAAGCAGTATCCTTATTACCGGTATCTATTACCAAAATATATAGCCATCAACAATTCATGTCATCTGGGTCAATTTCATACGGCAACCTCATTATTGGTCTGCACTGTCTGACTGTCCCGGCAGGGATTAAGGTGGCACTTGATTGGAATCTTCTCACTGTCTTTTGGGGGGGGGGGTGAAGGGGGTGGGTGTGGGACACGACTTGGCTCGATTTGGGCATTGGGATTTCCAAACGGTACTATGAAACTGTTACGTTCCATTTACTATTGCAGTCTCTGCCTCAGTGCCTTAACAAAAATCAACTCTTAAACCTTCGTTCACAAATCTTAGTACTATCATGAATAATTTAGGAAAAAATATACTGTCAAAAGCCGTCGTAGGTTAGTGGTTTAACCTCGCTGCAAAACTTGTAATTTCCATAACGGTCATTAAGATTCAAATATTCGTGACCAGGCCTAGTCCTTTATCAAGTCTGTTGTATCTGTTCAATATGCGTAAGAGCGTCCCTCCTAACGGTACGACTAGCACCAGAAGTTGATGCCGTTTTGAATTCGCTGTTGCTGTTAGGATGGAAGAATCCTAACCCCCCCCCCCCCCCCCCCCCCCGATTGTCTTGCGGGATTGGAACGGCAACCAAAGGTAATTCCATGCCATTGGTGCGGCATTGGGACTCAGCTTCTCACTGCGTGGAATCCCTGACTTGGTAAGCACTAAAATAATCTTTTTATGGTTAATTCATTTGACATATTATCTTAAACCATATTTCTTTTCATGTTGAAACATACTATTTCACTTAAGTTGATTTAAATCATCTATTTGAAAGATTTAAAAAAGATTTGTTCCTACCCAATGAAATTCGCAGAACGGAAAGTGCTGTTGAGCTGTTGTTTGGAATTGGCTTGTGCCGTGGTGGCAGCATTATACTAACTTCAACCGCTGGGTTTGGGGTTCAGGCCATTCATTGAAAGATGAAAAACTATATGTGATGCAATTCCACCGTCATGGACGTTAACTTATGACACCCTTCCTAATTCAAATGTATTCCCATAAAACCCAGAATGCTTTGGATGTAATTTGAACTTGTGTAATGTTAGTGGATCAGTCTAATTGATTAAAGATATGATTCTTTAAGATAGGAATTCATGGACGGTTACGAGAATGGCACAAGCGTTTTTTGGACAACATTCATTGCAAAAGCTCTTTAAAGTTGCAACCCTCAAACTCCCCATGGTTCCTGTGTAATAGTAACACAGCAACCCAAGTAATCTCACTTTGAAACAAGTAGGGATACTTCTACCATAGTAAAATAGAACACATCAATGAGTGTCTATGATAGGAACAATCAGAAAAAGAGAAATTTATCCAAAAAATAACAAAATTTTTCTTTTTTTAAATTTGTATTAAATATAGAATTTGTATTATTAGGAGAGGTCCCTTACTTAACTAGGACATAGAAATACCAAATATAGTAAAAATGTGTCCTAACTGACTTCTTTTTTTCTTTTTAAGCACAGGATGATCTCCAACAAAACTTGTGACCACACAGCTGGCAAACTGCACTGACTATTGGGTGCACTGACTATTTGGTCTCACTGAAGCTTGGGCTATGTGTTTTTGCGTGGGATGAGTGAACAGGGAATACTGAACAAGGATTTGTCAACACAATGGTGGCAGATCCGTGAACAGAGCACAATAACTAACCTCCGCACAGAGTCACAGATTGCACCTAATATGGGTGTTAAGTGGGATTTTATAGATTATTGAACCGAGCAACACCACAAAAACTACTCAAGTTGAAATAGAGCTGAAATGTCGCCCAACGGCCAGGTGTCTGGTTGTTCCTATCATGACGTTACATTTTGGAACGTCATGATGTTACACATGTTGAAATTCCAACACTTACTTATTCCTAATTGATAATTTAGAGTTACAAAGGTGCTTATTTTAGGAAGGACCACATACAACCAGGCGAGGGCATTCTTAAAAAATCAAAGTTGTGACCGTGTCCACTTTCTTAACTGTGTAATCCTATGAATCATGAATTTGAGTTTTGGTGAAAAATCCCAAGACAAACGGGAAAAAAGAACATATGTCCTAATCTTGATACTGAATTACCATGTTAGAATAGCTGAGCAGCCTGGAAAAAGTGGGGATTTTGGAAATGCCATTCACCGTAAACTTTTGCTATTTGGAGGGAAATTTTTTGACCTTAGATAAGAATGCATAAGAATAAAGGAGAATTTTGAATCTTGGAGGGAACTTTGAAATCTTGGAGGAAAAATTTGTGTGCAATTCCCGGGAAATTTTGCATTTTTTACGCCCTGGCTAGAAGTTTGGAACCAAAGTTCATTTTTGTAATTGTGACTCCGTTTGTCAAAATAAAGCCTATAAATACATTTTTGTACTGACACTGGCCCCGTCACCAATTTTTAAACTAATCTGGCAACATCCATTTGTCCATAACTCTTAACGTGGCTTGGCCAATTTTGCATGACCGACATGGTGGCCCCCTTCAGTTTTTAAGTTAAATAATTATCTTTTCATGAAAACATTTCATTTAGAAATTTCCAAATTGAAATTTTCCTTGTTATTGCTACTTAGGGCAGGTCATAGTGATTAATTATAGCACAATAATGGGAATGGTCTTGTTAGGGCCACCCCCGTGACGTTATATTGACCCCCTAAACTCACTGAAAAAAAATAACTGTCTATCGTATACGTATAGATGTCGCCAGGCGGTGCATACAGGTTTGTCCTCTTACTGATGGCGCACTACTATCACTAACCCTGATTAGCCAGGTGGTGCAGGAAGCCCATTTCCCGGGCTTATTTCCGGCAATTTGACGACAAGTCGCTTCACATACCTACAAATACGGAATAAACCGCATCAGAGTAGTAATTGGGCGTTATTCCGTAATAAATGACGGGGGTTATCAAAGTTAATGTCTAAATTGGTTATAACCATAGGTCTCTCCTCTTTTTCCTTATTTGATTTTTTTGTCCAATTTCCTATTTTAGGGTCATTTTAATAGCGAGTGTTACTGAATAAAGTGCAATACTCCCACTAATTGCATTTATTCTCGTCAAATACTAAAAACTATTCCGAAATTTAAATTTGCCACTCCCGATCTTACCCACCCGTCCCGCCTTATTTATTTCTTCACACGCCTGTGATGGGTGGATATTAATATTTTTCTGTTATATTTTATACCACCCGCTCACTTCCTTCCTCTTTCTTAACCTTTACTCTCTTACCCCAGCCCCCACAACTACTAAACCCCTCTTTTGCTGGATAAATTACCCCCAAAAGAAATCCCCTTTTCTCGTCTTCCGTACGGTTGGTAATTATTAAATTTGTCACCTACTGAAAGCATTATATATACTCCTGTTTATAAACCCCCCCCTTTCCATCGACACATCACTGTCTAAAGTATAGCAACGGTGGTATAACAGAGTATACAATATAGGGCCTCTTTCTTAGCATCAGGCTTATATTTACTCCTGTTATACCCCCCTTCCATCAGACCCATCGCTGTATAAGTATATCAACTGGGGGTATAACAGATATATACTATTAGGGCCGCCTTAGCGTCAACTTATATTATACTCCTGTTATACCACACCGTTCCATAGACAATCGGTGTATAAAATGTCTAGCACGGGGGTATACTAAGTTCTGCATGGCTACATAACCTTTGTTCTTTCATTCATCTTTTAACATGGACCTTATCGGTATATCAGCACCGTAAATGTATGCCCTGTCATGACTTGGTATCAACGAATAAGCAATGCGCAAATTTAAAGTCATCTGACATCTCAAGATTTTTCAAACTTAACCTCAACAGGATCTTACATACTACAGAACAAGAATCCAGACACATTGTTTTGTTGACCAGCAAACCGAAACGACCGCGTGTCGACCTTTGACCCGCCCAAACTCCGAAACTGGCAACCACTCACTCAGGACATTTTTGGAGTAAATAATTCTGCGTTGAAAATTCATCACTTAGTACTTTTTTTTTTGGGCCGGCTTGTATGAAAACAATGTGGGATTCCTGTTCTTTCGTATTAATGATTGTAAGATCCTGTTTGAGGTAAGTTTGAAAAAATCTTGACGATGTCAGATTGACGTTTAAATTTGGCATTTGCTTATTGTTGATACCAGTCCATGTACATCGGCATAACTTTAACGTTAGCTGTATACGATAATGTCCAAATGTTAAAAAAGAATTAATGAAAACAAAAAGGTTAGGCTCACAGAACTAGGGGTATAACAGGAGTATGTAATCTCGTATCGAAAATAAGAAGTTTTAATTAATACCCTTCCGTAGGACGAGAAAAGGGGATTTCTTTGGGGGTAATTTATAAAAGCAAAAGAGGGGTTTAGTAGTAGTTTTGGGGGGGGTAAGAAAAAGGTTAAGACACTATCGTGATTTTAAAACTATTTGAAATTTTGCAGAATAGCTCCTAAGTGAAGGATAAGTCCCTGTAGATTTCTCATAAGTTTACCTTTTCCAGCTGTAGATTGACAGAAAAGGAAGAAAAACGGCAGTTGTTCCAAGATAGATTCTCCATTCAATTACGTGTTGTCGTATGTGTCCGGTCGGGGAAGTAATGACTCAAATCTTGCCGATTCCTGTCCTTATGGTTTCTTTCTGGCTTTCTCATTTGCAGGTATGTTAGGATACCTGTACTTGTACATACTCGCAAAAATCTGATTTTTGATGATTTTTTTCGCTTTCCTGATTTAGCAAATCACTGAATGTCTTTAAAGAAGGAAGGAAGGAGTAAGGCGGTGGTATAAAATCGAGACATAAAAAATGTTACAAAACAGCCCACCCGTTTCATGGACATTGGTCAACATTAGTGAGCGGGTGGGTACAGATTTCCCGGGGGAGTGGAAGTATAGGCCCAAATCTACTAGTAAGAAAAAATGCAACTTTCTAATACAATTTAGGGGGTTTATATTCTTTATAACGAATCAAGGCGGCTACTCATTAAAAAAAGAATAAACGCTTAAATTTCCGTCAAAATACGCGCTCCAATTAAATAAGGGGTATAGGCCTATGGCATTCGTACTTTAACTTTTAAGCACGCGTTCTTTATTCCGTTTAACACTTTTAAAAAAACCGCCAAAGTGTAAGGTAATATTGGTCATCTATTTTTCATAAGCTAGGGGTCAAATTGTGACGTCCTATTTTACGGGGCTTTCAAACAAGATATTGCGTACCATAATAATTCTATAAAACTCCAGTTAATAACAAATATACTCTCTAAGAAAATGCGTCATGGCCGTTCAAAGGGGCACATCACCGTGGAATTGCTCATATACTTAAATCGGGTCACCCCCCTTTAGTTAATTGCTTACCCATCCGACACAACAATCGCCTATCCTTCCAGAATATTCTTCCAACCGTTCCAAAAACTTGGCTTTAAATTTCTAATTTCTCCCGTCCTGAACGGCGTCACCCTCATTTTCGCCCATCCAAACCTTTTGTACGTAGCAATAAGGGTACCTCTGGCTATCTTAGATTTACTCTTAACCTCAAACTTATTAGTTTACAATGATTTTTCTGAGACACTAGGAAGAAAACAGGCTCCAGGGAAGCCGCCATGTTTGGTCATTTTCTGTCATTAACATCATACGGTTTTTCTAACATTTTATCATTTATTCCCTTCGCCGGCACAAAATTAAAGGTCAAACGGTTTGAATTCATAATTATGCTTGTCAATAATGTTTTTTTTAGTCTTAAATCCAGATTATATAATATTAAAATTAATTAAACATGGACGACTTGTACATAATTCCCATGAACCTCCTCTGATGAATGTTATCGATGTCCAAAAGTCGGCGGTTGTGAAGATCAAGGATAACACGAAAATGTGTAATAAACATAGTAAAATAAATAATGCGCTTGATTGC
>JAMKCH010056951.1:0-21136 GCA_023653785.1 Ophioderma brevispina | reverse complement strand
AGTTAGTATAATTAAATTTATGTTTAATATTTTTACAACGAAATCTTGGTATACAATTGTTGACCTTTCTTGAGATAATAAACAAAGACCTTTAGCCTATTTCCCAAATATTTGGAAAGGAGGAAGCACCAACACATGTGACCCAATGATTTTTTACTCTGGTAAACCTAAGGGGAATTAAGTGAGCTATATTTCATTTTAGATTTAGAGCAGTTCAAATCTTGACCCCTGTAGAAACTTTACCCTCTCCTGGGGCTACACGCGCAACAACGGGTCTCCGCGCGACTGTCAATTTTCAAAATTTATATTTTTCTCTTAATTTTCCAGATTCGGCTATTGGTATATCGTTCGTCTAACCAAACCCTTATGGGCTGACGGTCTATTACTCTAACTGGGCGCTCCATATGGAAGTAGTTCCGCCCCGGCCCCGGGCTATGACTTGTCAAGCTAGCTGGCGAAGGTGTGCCTCTCGCCATTGCATTGCGGCGAACGTGAGTGTGATTTGTAGCAAGTATTGCTGTAGAGCGCAGGGTTGAGTGGTAGATTTACACGTGAGATTGTTGGCATCATGAATGTTAGGAACTGTGAAGGTGGTGCAAAAATGAATACTGAGGTGATGGGACTAGGAACTCAGGCATCATGGAGGTGCTCATGGCAGTCCCTATAGCACGATTATCTTGCTTCATAATTTCTTTAAGTGGTGCGACTTTGTTTGGTCCTTTATATTTTTCACTTGGATTTTTATCATTTTCAAGCGGCCTATGTAAAAGAGACAATGATAAAAGCGAAGGGCCAGAGCATTAGAATGCATGACGAATCGTGCTAGTCCAACAGTAACAGTAACTCTTCAACAGTCTTATACATTAGTATTAGTCTGATAAGCATATAAGCCAAATTGTCTTTAAATGTTGTCATTAAAGGTGCAACGAGAGATTTGAGGCACCCAAAGATTGTTTCTAATAGTAATATTTCATATATATTAGACAATCAATAGATTTCTAACTGTGTGTTTCGCTAACAAAAATGTAGTAAAAGTGAGTGACAAAAAGGCCGATTTTGATTTGCTTATTTTTCAATGTAAAAATAGGCCGAATTTCGTATTATGCTACTATACGAAATTAGGAAATTCACAATTTTTGTATAAAGAACCATTCTCAGATGCTTCTAAATCCTTTCAGACGAGATATTTGATGGAAAGCCTCACATCAAAGCAAACATCAGTACTTTCAACTTTTTTAGGGGCCACCTGATATGTGAAATCTTCCGTTGCACCTGTAACGGGATGTCGAAGTTATGACCAAAAACCACATGGAATTACTTTCCCTGGTACATAACTAAACTTGTGATCTCAAAATCCCTCTAATGTACGATATATCACTGGTTTCACTTATCAAAACACCCAACTTGAGATCCGGAAGCGATGGACATGTGAAAAAAACTTAAAGAATTAAGAAATTTAGGCAAATTTTGAAAAAAAATGTGACTACAATCACTTCTGAATGAGAAGGTTTCTCTGAAAATGAGGATTTCATACTTGTTTTTAGACACAGTTTGAGGATTAACTATTTCCAAAGTAATTTATTATGAAGGAAAAATATCAACTCGATTCTAAATTGCTTTTGATATTTGTTCGTCTGACAGTCAGCAAAGTTGGCTCTTTGAAATGCCCTGCTCATGCTGGTAACACAGGGGAAAGGTATTCCATGTGTTGTGCATAACTTCACATCATAATGACAAATGTTAAAGACATAATGGGAGTTTATGCTTAGAATATTACTATTAGCTACTATGAGTACACACCGCAGGTCACACTCCTGAGTGTACAAAAATGCAAATTCTGAGAAGATCTAAACCACAAAAAGTACTCCACATGGCTAAAATACCTTGATTATTATCCCAATCCATTTATAGACATGGCATATTGCGAAGTTAATTATTGGCATCAGGCTTTTTTATCAAGGTTTTCGAGAGAAATGGGTGTCAATTTGCTCCAGCCTCCATCCACACTCGGTGGGAATTTTGTTGACATCGACTTCCTATATGGCAGTGTGTTGAGTACCCTTATATGACGCTATGAGTTAAATGGCCATGGGTACATATGGGAATAAGCAAGGCCAAGGTTTCCTTTTGTACCGAGAAAAAAAGAGGGGACACACATTCGATAGGTGTACCACTTGGGGGTGAGTGTGATCCTCGGAGCCCTGTTTCAGTCGTTCTGGCACACTTCTATAGCCTTTTCGCATGACAACTGCGCATGTGAGAAAACTAGATCTTAGCAACCTGAAAGTGGAGATAAACAAAGCCCACTGAAGCTCTTTTGTTAGGTGAATGGACCGTGCAGTTGCAAAGCATACCATGAAATGAAGCTTTAATCGCACATATCGGAATTTTTAAAAAGCTACCGATATTTTAATATGATTGTAAACAATTTAACATTTGTGTATTGAAAGTTGGCATAACTTCGATTTACAGGGCTTAAAACACGGGCATCCACACGGAAGTTAGGGTGACGAATTTAGCAGCAGTGGCGCTGTACACTAAGTTCATATTCCAGATTTTACACTGTTTTTGACTTCCAAATAATTATTTTTTGTTCCTTGCTAAAAATAAATTGACATGGACCTCTTGTTGTGGAGTTTTTAAAATCTTTACCCTTTTATATTCTCAAGCTGTATCCTGCATTGGGATGAGGGTCAATTCACTGCCACACTGGCAATCATGATACATGTATTAATACAGTAATGTATTCGATATGGGTTTTACTTGGCATCGGTTGTTATGTTGGTAATTATGAGTGACAAAATGTTACTACTCCTAATATTTAAACTATTTTCAAACAAAGGTGTTGGGATAAGTACTGAATTTTTTATCTAAAGATAGTATCTATTCAAATTGTGTGACAAGGAGCATGTCAACATGGTACATTCCGTATTACAACAAGAAATGAAACCAAGGAAATGGTTGTATTTTACTCATTTAGATTTAAATGGCACTTAGTATGATGAGTATGGTTATGCATGTTTGTAAACTTCCAATATATTTTTTATTCTAGACCCAAGCATAGGATCTAAATATGAAAATAAAGAAGGCGTAGTTTCGTCTAAGGGAAAAATTCAGACTGGATGAAGGGTTCAGTTCAGGACCCGTCGCCCCTCTCTAAAATTCATTCATGAAAAAGAGGGGAAAAAATACCCATGAGGTCAACCTTTAAGTTTTAGAATGGCATTGTGTGTTTGTAAACCAAAACATCATCAAGCAAGGGTCAAGGGTCAGATCGGTCCATGAAGATTCAATCATGTTGACAAATATGAAATGTGTTTTTTAAAAGATTAAAAAAGTTAGTTTATACATTATTTTTTTTAAAAGAAATTAAGCAACTGCAGATGCAATGGCTATTTTCCCCTTTTCATTGTCACGGCAACCCTTACTTGGTGGGGTATGTTTGATGCTTGGGCAGGGGTGCACTTGGACTTCGAGAAACACAGTTTATTGTTTGGGGATATCTGTGATAATTAAATATTCATTAAAGCCATTCCAAAGTAAGAATAAGCTTTCCCTGCTGTGTAGTAGTTAGTAGCGCTCATGCCGGGGTGGTGGCTTTCGTTTAGGCAGAGCGTGTTGTCTTACACTGACGCATGGGGCCTCACACAGCAACAAGTGGCAAAATCTCGAAGTAGTAAATGGGGGCCAGGCTTAACCCCCTCCGCCTCTGTCAACATCCATCTGTCGGTCAAACTAAACGGGTCAGGCAATTAATACCATTCCAGTTCAGAAGCTCATATATAATCCGGGAATAATAGGGATTAACAGGCTCCGCAGCGTGCCAGTCCTCGGCAAACTTAGTCTGGTTTGCCTTACACGAAGTTGACAGTACTGTCACAAGGCCTTTTACCCGTGGTTTTGGTCATTCTCACTCTCAAAAAAACTTTCAAAGCTTTACTTCCAATGATGAATTTCCTTAACGATGGGCATGATCTGCTCATCATTTAAAATAATAAAAACAATAAGAAAAGCGCAAAAAAAAAAGTCGATAAAAGCAACGATAGAAAAGATTTTTACCGACGGTCGACGTGCGTTACTATTGCCACAGCGATTTGTTTGTCTCCCAAGATGGCGGATATTACCCAGTATGCAATTCGCGCCGCCAATGCGAAAAGTCTTATTCTCCCTGAGTAAATTGTTTGAGAACTGATTCGAACCATCTGCTGCGTGTTGCGTGAGGGTCGCACTTCTGTAGTGTATAGACTCACAGGGGTACTAGTGGTCGATCAAGTCCCTAAGGCTTTTACGAAGCCGATATTTCTGAACGGGAACAATGGACGCAACTTATGTGCTCTTCAAATTCATTTTTAGAAGTAATCATCATTTCCTAAACGTTCTCCGTGACAGTAGTAAAGCCACATTAGCAATTCTATGAATAGTAAACTATGTCGAATTGTTAGGGTAACATGGCCGAAAATGCAAATAAATACTTACCTCACGGTCTGACACAACGCTGCAATCTCACGTTGATCAATGTGGTCGCTAAAACTGCTTTTTCGTTTACCATTACCATCCGTGATTATCCTCAATTTTGCATTGAATGTTTCGCATTATATGCAACTCTTATTGGGTTTGTTGCATTTCAGGCACTTGTCACAGCGAAGGAGTGGCGTCCCTCCCATGCGCCCGCCATTGGAAATACAATGTTTTTTTCAAAACATAAATTTGCACAATTAGAGTACACCTCTTTCTAAAATTCTTTTAAGTGTCTTAACATGTAACACTTGATTAATGAAAATCTTTTAACTGATACAATTTCATTGCGTCTCTGTACAAATTATTTCAACAACTTCTGAGCTAGAAAGACTGCAAAACAGGGGGCGGACTTGGCTGAGTTTTGTATCCGGGGGCCACGCAAAGTAATTAACCGCCCAAACTGTGAGAGTGAAAGCGTAGCAAGGAGCCCACTTTGTGCATGGCCCCTGGAGTGGCTTAAGGGGAGACCCCTAAAAACGTAGGGGGTGTTTTTAAGGGGGTTAAAATCGCCCCGCTTGCAATGCTCACGTTCGTGGCTTGCTCTTCTGCCGGCGTGCATTGGTTGGACACTTTTATTTTGGGCGGATATCACTTTGACAAGGAACGTAACAGAAAGACGCAACAGCTATCCTAAATGAAGTCCAAAGCTACTGGTTCAAAACTGAGTGTTAGAATAGTACTACAGAGTCAAAAAAATGACACTTTTGAAATTGAATTTTGTGTTCTAGTGTACCATATTAGATGCATGTTTTCACAAGAAGTTGTTGTGTTTCTCCCCATGTTTTATTAGGCACATTATTTCGGCAAAATTTGTTTCATGCATGACTGCACATAACCAAAAGGACCGACAGGGAATGGGTTTGCGTCAATTGGAAAGAATTGAAAATGACCAAAAGTAAAATCCCACCACCAAAAATACAAATAAAATGAGATATTGCTTAAACACGAGGTTACATTTACAGAGGTTTCATTTTATATACATCACCCCCACCACGATGAACATGCTCTTGAGAATTCCTGGCTCAGCCCCTGATAGCCGAGCTCTATTTGGCATCTGTACTACTGCTCAGTCGCCTAATCATCTATCGGTCCTGCTTGAGGATATCCACTTCAGGGATAATTCCATGTTGAAAATCATCCAAACTTCCCGGAGGAGTTACATACACGCGAGACTTAATTCAAAGCCCAATAAAAAGAAGTCCAGGGTGTCAAGTCTGATGATCTTGGGTCCAATCTAACTCATGGTTTAAGGTTATCACCCTGTTGTAAACGAGCTGTCAAGTTTCTTCGATGTGCAGGAGCAATGCCTATAGTGCCCACCAGAGATGCCTAAATTTTTAGTTATGATGGCGCCGGAATCTCAACAATTCTTCCCCAAGGATTAGGACAACCTGGCCGTTTATCATTGCAAGTATACTTGTCCAATTCCGGCTAAATAAGAAGAGGCCAATAAATCCACCGTTTCTGTCTAGAGCTAGTCCCCCTTATAAAGGCAAAGTCAAGAGGCTTTGACCACGTGGGGCATACTGCCATTAAGGGAAAGACTCTTTCATCACAGATGCACAGGTCTTGAAGAAAGAGAGATGATCTTCCAAGTAGCCACTCTCAAACTTCTGTGCGTCTTGCATGGTCTCTTTCGAAAAGTTCATTTGATACACATGCCATTATAAGTGAAGGCGCGTGTTCCAATTGAAATTGAGGCAGTTACAGGTTATTACGTTGAGAGCTATTCTGGGGCCATTCAGTTGACGCTGCTGTTGAATAGCATTTTGGAAAGCTTGGATATTTTCCGCTGACCTCCAGGTAAAGTACGCCTAGAAGTAGAATGCTCTCTGTTTAGGTTGAGCCTTATTCCTGTGGCTTCGTGTTTGTAAACTTTTGCATACACAATGGGCCGACATGGCATCTTGCATTGGAAGATGTCTGCCGAAAGTTTCGCTATTCACAGCTTATCATGTTTAAGTCCCCTTCGAGCTCAGTTATCTTATTATCATGAAGCAGATGAATCGAAGACTGTTCCTGGCGGGGGTCCAGGGCGGAGCCCCCGAGAAGATCGAGGGTTTTACCATGTTTGGGTGGTCCTCAGAGAGCTCTCAGTTATCTTCTGAAGCAGATGACTTATACTACTCCTGCTGGGTCCAGGGGCAGAACCCCGGAAGCTTCTCGGGTTTAAGTAGTTTGAATGACTTGGAAGAGCTCTATATTATCTCATTATTCATGAAGCAAATAATCTACACTTGCCCCTTGGCGGGGCAAACCCCCGAAGCCTATTGAGTTTTATCATGTTTGAGTGCTTCGTAAAGCTCTCAGTTATCTCACATTATCATCTCGAAGCAGTGAATCTCTACTGGCCCCTGTCCAGGACCTGAAGTCCCTGAGCGTCTGGGTTTAGCCAATCTTTGAGTGCCTAACGGCGACCGCTCAGTTATCTTTTTATCATTAAGCAAAGGCTTTTAACCGGGGCTAGCACACATTTGTTAACACATCTCAAGTACAAAAGGTTTGATTGATTAAATATGTTGAGAGACCTGACAGGGACCCCTGAAATTTAAGTGCTGCAAATGGTGCCTTAAGGAGAGGGGGTCCAAAACAAAGTTTGTACAGGGGTCAAATTGAAATTGATTCAAATCATTTGAAAAGCACACCATATTATGTGTCTAACATAAGGATTCAGAAAAGGTGCATAGTTTGTAATATGGTACAGGCCTAAGGTTTCAGAGTTAGAGGCTACAAACAGCAAAAATCAATAATAAGGGTCAATTTCAGTTGTACAGGGGTCAAATTTTAAAGTTGCCTCTGATTTGGATAACAAATGGTGCAAATTATGGTGGAGTTCATCGGGTTAAAATAAGAATAGTTTTAACTGTCTTAAATGCTATTTCCGAGGTAGGGTCAACGTCCATTGCATTCCATGGGGCTTGATCTTTTACCGCGCCCCCCTACTTTCGTAAGCAAGCATTTTGACACTCAAAACTATTCCTTATTTTAATCCTCTAGCTCCACCAATAAGCTTCTCCAAACAGAGCAGTTGAACGAAAAACGAACGTGTAAATTGCACACGGGGATCGATACGCCATATGACCTCTCCACAGGTCAATGGCCAATGGAGCGTCTGTTTACAGATACCCTCGAGAGATGTAAACACATGGCCTCTGGCCGCTGCTGCGATAGAATCCTGGATAGAAGCCGAAGAAAATTTGGCTGATTTTTTTCCTTCAAACGTGAGTACTCTGTTGATAGTAAATACCCCAAATTGCTCTTCCGGTGAACATTATCCCTATGATATTGCTCGATTGGGCATATGTGTGACAAAACGTCTGCATGCATAATTGCCTCTGTAAATGTACATAAGTTTTTTTCGCCGGGATCCCATGTTGTAGACCTATGTGGATACAACAGGTTGGCGGTACCGAAACTAGGGTAGAATTTCATCGCTGTCCTATGGTACCACATCTCCAGGTTGTATTACCCCTCGTTTTCACACCTTTGAGATGGGGCAGTATACTCCTGGTCGCGGGGAGTGGCCTGAACAATAAAAAAATGCATGCGGCGCGCAATTTTTCTCAAAGAAGCGGCCGGAGAGCACAGAACCTAATCTGCATCAACCGCGGGTAGAGTTGGTGGCTAAGAAACCCCCATGTACCTGAAATGAAAAGAGTCAACAGCGAAACAAAATTCATTACACTTCCTAAAATGCTCATTGTTTATTATTTATCGGTGATCTAACTGCATCATTCCAAAATAAGCACAGCATCCCCATTTACCATCAATATTTGCAACAGTGTTTATGGCATCAGTGAAACTATGGCTGACCATACATAGAATCTTGACCCGCCAATCCTTCAAAAAAAATCATTTATGCCCACCTTGGGCCTACTATACTTGATATTTCCAAAGTCACACATTCACCAAAGCTCTAATAAAATATTTAAAAGTCATATGGCACTCATACTGCTCTATTTATGCACATTTGAAGCTAGCTGAAACACACCCACTACCTACTGCACATGTGAATACTCCAGTCAAATGTACTTTAACCACCATTATAGTTGACTCCACACAAAATACAATATTTGGAATGTATTTCCCCTTTAAATTTGACATTGATGCATTCAGCAGAAACCGATTTTACACCGACCATTTAAATTGGCAACCTGTATTGCATGACCATGGAATGGTGGCATTGGACAAGCACCAATCTCAAGCCACACACCCCAGAGTGGTGCGAATCTCTACCTAAAAGCGACAATTTAAAATATATTCATCCCATGATTTCATGATAAAAAAGAAGTACCACAAATTTTCCACAAAAAGCATGCATTTTCTGAATGCCACACAATTTAGGTTAAATCATGCATTTCATTAATTACAAGAAAAAATAAAATTCATCTCACATTCACCGCACATTACCATGTGCATAGGACATGTATCAAGCAACTCAAATCAATCACACTTTTTTCCAAATATCACTACAAAATGACATACAGAATCCTCTAAAATACATAACATCTAGACATAAATGGTGAGGTGATAGGAATGAGGTAAACAAAAGGCCAATGAAGGCCAGAATGGGTCACCCCCTGCTTAAGCTAAGTTTCACATTAAAATTAAAATAGAAAAACAAACCACATAAAGAACAATTGACAAGCACCGTAGACGAAGACGCGCCCCAAAAATCTAAATTCGGTAAAATACGCCAGCAATTCAATAAATGATTTGATTAATTTGGAATATTGAATGATATCCAAAAATTAAGGACTAGCCGTATGTTATATTCCAAGAAAATTTGTATTGATGGTATTGTAGCACAATTAATTAAACTTGGGTTTATTTATAACTTTAAATTATGGACGACGAACAAAATAAAGAATGCCTTAATTTTTATCATAGACCAATCAATAAGCTATTTGTTCAATTGATTTCTGAAGTGTTTTGTGATTTGAATATTTTATGGTTGAGTTCAGGAAGTTGCCAGAATGAAGAACCTGTAGTCCTAATTGTTTTTTTGGAAAAGCCTTTTTGGTTTTAGCCCTATGGTGTAATCTTGGGCATTCCTTGGTGATAGTCATGTATATCGCTGTGTTTCGTGTCAAGCACTTGTCACATGTTTTCCGGTAATTGACCATGTGTAAGTGTTTATACATAAATATACCAAACTTAAGTTTAATGTGTCAACGACATTTAAGGTTTCGTATCTAGCAAACAAAGGGTCAGAATGACATCTCTACGGACTGTTAGAAATAGTTCTAGTGCCCATTTTGGAGTTTATAAATCTTGTTTAAATAGATCTAGAAGTATTACCCCAGATTATATACCATGTATATACTGGCAATATTAACAAATGAATACAGCCGAATACAAATTTTAAACCCTTTTGGCACAAAAGGCTCAGTTTGTTTTAATTCCAATATTACGAGAAAATTGTTTTGGATATAGTATCACAATGTGTATTTCCCAGAAAAGGTTTCGGAGTCAAAGACCAAGTCCAAGAATTTTGTTGTATGACCCCACCCCCCCCATTTCTGGGCTACTACCATCATGTTGTATGGATAAAAAGTACATTTGTTTTTGGTTACAAAGAAATCAATTTTTGATTGGATTTAATAGTTCTGGAGCAGGACAGGACACAAATCTTGAATAGACACAGACATTAACAACAACAAAGCAAAATGATAAAATTATGTGGCGAAACCCTAAAGTCGGCTGTGAAGCAAAAATATCAAAGATGACCGCCGGGGCATTGCCACTGCAGTGGATCAGATATTTTAAAGTTTGGACCTGAATAATGTTTTGTACTGAATCATGTGAAAAGAAATTCTTGAAATATATACTCTAAAAAGTAACTATGGCAGATACAATAGTGTGGTTCACACGTTCTACTTGACAGAATCAATCTCACGTTAGTTTTAACACATTGAAGATTGCTGAGTAATTATTGTGAAACCCATACGTTTACAACCAGTAAGATTTGCAACAGATAATGATCAATAGACAAAATGCCAATTTCCTATAGTAATGTATATAACCTGCAATACAGTGCTATTCGGAAACAAACTGGCGGTACTTCCCTCTAGTATAGACACATTGCAAATAGGTTAAAATATGGAATTGAAGCTGCCATGTGGATATTTGAGTTAATATTGTTTAATTTAGTTGCTTACTAGCGACTTTCTTGATGTCTTCTAGAGTCCTCACTGTGTGCGGTAACTTGTGTTCCATCTTCCACCAAGATTTGTTACACCATTCCTGTCCACTGCTGCTTTGCCTGATCTACGCGCTTACAAACGTACTTTTGCTTGATACAGAAGATATTGGTTATGTCGAGTTAGAACTTCATGCACACCAACCCTGTACCTTGAGATTTCTGCGGGATAAAAGCCACTTATGTCTGACACTATTCATTACCAACTGACAGCAATAGGTTTCTAGGGAACCGTAGCTGTATTGTAAGATGCTTAGGTTTTGGTATTCTTCGGGCAGAATCCAGGTCCTCTTCATGAAGTGTTACACCCATCTTCCTCCTGCCACAATTCCCTGATAACTTTATCGGTCCTCCTTTACCATTTTCTGAGTTGTCGGTCTCTTTTGCATAGGGGATCAAGGAACCCAGTAATTCTTATGAGTTCCGGTGAGACTCTTGGTGTAGAGACACAATTCCATGGCAATATCGATAGTGGTGTTAGTCACTTTTTCGAGTTCTGTCTGGAAGCTTTTGGCTTTCCTTTGAGAGTGAACTCATTCTCGGACCACGGGTCTCTGTAGCTCTCCTTCCAGTGTCCTATTCTGTCATAAATTGCTCCTTCATCTTTCATGTAAGTCTGAATACCTACACATGTTATCAGTGTGAAAATCGGGAAATCAGTAATTACCAATTTACATAAAACAAATCACAATTACAGCATACATAGAATTGCATTAATTGAATGCCTAGTACAAAACTTCATTGCACACCCACAGTAATGGACAAATAAATCTTCAAATATAAAATTCAATTATAGCATGGGGCACGACACAGGCAAGTCTAATACAATCAAATGCAGCAACTCTACCCTTCCTACAATGGCACAGCGCCTTGAAACCGTCATCCAGCACATCGACCTACCCTCGTCCTAATTAACCCTAACCCGGAGAGAGTCAATGTGAATCAATCAATCCATAATCCATCAAAATGAAATATATTTTTATATTTTTACGGCCCAAGTGCAACGAGAGCCAAATTTGGCGTTTCATTGCATCTCGGCCGTTTCCCGGCCAAGGAATAAAGCGCGTAAAGTCAATAAGGCCCAGATGCAACGAAAAAAATCGCTTCATTTCCCGGAAGACGCCCAGATGCAACGAAAAAACATCGAGTCATTTTCCCGGAAGACGGCCCAGATGCAACGAGGAACATCGCGCAATTTTCCGAATGACGTCTCAGATGCAACGAGGACATCGCGTGCGAATGAAATGAGAAACAGGGATAATAAATAAATAAATAAATAAATAAATAAATAATGGATGCGTACTTAACAATGATTTGCATGAAATTTTTAGCATATAGTTGACAGTCAGTGATGGGCGCTATTACGCTACACATAGTCGTGCGTGGCTAGTACGCTACGTCAGCTTCGGTTTACGTCCTGAATGCGTTTATGAATAATTAAAAGTAGCTTATCGAAAATGGTGCGCTATCACCATCGAAATCGAAATTGTCTATGGCATTTTTACACTGTGTGTCACCCGAATGATGAAAAAGGCATTGCGCCTTATGCGGGCAAACCGTCCGCAACGCAGTGAAAAGCATCGGTCATTTTCCCGTATTGAAAGTCACAGGTGCAACGAGGACACATCGACGTCATTTTCGGGAAGACGGCCCAGATGCAACGAGGACAAACATCGCGCTTTCCGTAAAGACGGCCAAGATGCAACGAGGAACATCGCGTTCATTTGCCGGTAAGACGGCCCAGATTCAATGAGGGCCAATGAGACGCATTTGCGCGACAACAAAATAGTTGTGCAGGCCGAGATGGCAACGAGAAACATTTTCCGTACGGTACCACGTTTTCGTTGGCTCACATTGCATCTCGGCCGCGTTAGGTTAATATACGTAATTTAGCACACTACCTTCTGGGTCGTTGGGCATTCACCATCACCATGCTGGCCAAATGCTACACAAGTCTCCCAAATCAAACTTCAATTTAAACTAAAATGACATCCGGCCACGTCTTGCATGTCATCTCCATTTACTTCCGTCTGGACCTATACATAACCCCCCTTCACTACCTCGAGCTTAACATATAAACACCTAACACTCCATACAACAAAAACTCCTTTCAAATAGCACTATCTTCAATCTCGACTGGCGACACACCAACGTGCACGAGGTCAAAGCACTTTGCACTCACAAACACAATTCACATCTCATCAACCAAATATGCACACAAACCATAACTCGAAAACTCAGCTTGCACAAAACACTCACACACCATTACACCCCCTTTAACCTACCCATTTCACTATAACTCACTGGTTATAGTAACTAAACTTCACACCATAATCGCTAAACAACCTCCTTAATTTATATGATCCACCCCTGTAACTGTAATTCCAGCTACACAGTCTAAACTAATCCCTGCCTCTCATTTAACCCATCTCACACTTGCTCAAATCCCTAAATTTCCATACACACCTATCTCTACACAATCACAACCCACTTCCACACACGTACCTTCAACACAAACCCATGTTCCACACATGCAAACATGCACATTTTAGTACAATGGCCAACCATTAACTGAATGGCACACTGCTTTTGAATGCACCCACAAATTCATACCAAAGATTACTTGCAGTGGTACGACACACAATTATGCATTATTTTACCCAAATAAATTAAGTTTGACGCAAACATGATTCAAATTTTTGTTTACATTGTATTTCCAAAACAATTAACTCAATTACATCACAATCATAAAGCAGGATCAGATATAACCCAACAGGGTCTAAGCATCACACCCCCAATGTAAATCACCGGCTTCGTTAAATGTATCAAAAGTACATGACTTGTTCACTCTTAACATTGTGTATCATACATTATTAACACAAATCATTATTAACACCGTCATCATCATCGGATCATCATCATCATCATCGGATCATCATTTATCATCATTTAAAATGTAGACATCTTAGCAATTGGGGGTTCAACAAAAAGTGGCTTGCTATACTCACTGCTAAATTTTACTAAACAATCTAAATCACAATAAATCCAGCAATTATCCTTCACTTTTTGTACCAGTCTCAAGCTTTTGAATGACTATTAAAATTCAATGTTTACCCAATCCCAAACTGTACTGCTTGCTCAAAATCAGAACTTGCTACTCTTTTCAACCCCTCTCAAAACAAGGTGTGAACTCAATGAAATGCAGCCCAAATTTTTGCAACAATTTTTGACCCAAAATCAACTTAGACACATGAGATGCAAAATCGTAGTGATCAGGCATATAGACGGCCGGCCAAAGGACCAAAATATGACTTTTGACGGGTTTTGTGCTTACAAAGGTCCAACCATAGTGGATTAATAACACCATGAGTTACATCAACTATGGGTGTTGGCATTCTACTTTTTTATTTTAGGGTAAAAAAATGGCCAAAAAAGGTCAAAATTGTCCAAAATAGGTAAAATCAGTCAAAAATGATTCCTGTCTTCACAATAATCATCAGAACATGTCAATTTACCTTTCAAGGAGTCATATTTAAGTGAATATATTGAAAGCAATCCAATTTATAAAGTATGGGGTCAAGATGCCAAAAGGCAAAATTGTGCCAAAAATAGGTAAATCAGTGAAAGCATTCGTTTTCTTAAAATAATCTATCAGAACATGTAATGTACCTTCAAAGGTTCCTATTTAAGGGAATAAATAATGGAAGCCATGCCAAGGTATCAATTTAGGGTGAATGACCCAAAAAAGGTCGTAATTGTCCAAAAATAGGTAGTCAGTCGAAATACATTCATTTCTTAAAATACGATAACATGTCCATTCACCTTAAAGGAGTCATATTTAGTGGATAAAAGGGAAGCCATTCCGATTTATAGATTTTGGGTAAAATTGCCACCAAAAACAAAATTGTCGCAAAATGGATACCTCAGTCCAATACTCATTTCACAAAAAATGTTCAAGGAAACATTGCCGTTACATCTCAGGAAAAGTACAATAAGTACCTTTATGTAGGCACCAGAGTTTTGCGATTTAAAACGGCAAAATGCGCGGCCGGTATTTTAAAATGCGCGGGGAGCTTTTTTAAAGTCAAATAATCGCGGCGAAAATGAGTTTCCTTATGTTTGCCCTACTAGTCAACCAGGAAACACAAAAGTCTTTGCAAAAACAATGCTCAATCTTCCAAAGTTTACATCCTATTCCTTACTTTTTTCTCGGCTGAAAAATTACAAGAAGCACACATTATCACCTAATTTTCCCTTCGTATTCCGAATAAACTATTTGAATCAGATGTAGAGGCGCTGCCGCGGGCTGAGACCTTTGCATACATCCCCAAGAATAATTACTTTCGCATGTGGGATTGGGGAATCCCCGGTTCGGATGACGTGTTCGCATGACGGGGTTTCCACTTTGGCACCTGAATGTGTGGGAAAGTGCTGTTTCCTCTCTTCCGCATCCCTACCGATTTTCCCGTCCGGGAAAATACTTTCCTACCCGCGGCCGAGGTCCGAATTTGTTTAATCCCAAAGAGATTTAATTTTCATGGAATAAACCAAGTTATGAACCAAGAACCGTACCCGGCGTTGCTAGCTTTGAAAGATGCATCAAATGATTGTTTAATGCCACTGAAGCGCAAACATATCTGCATCACAATGGAAAATAGGTTGGGTCATCCGTGTCAACTAATCAAGGTTGGAGGTAGGGTTCTACGATAGGATTTATTTATACATTGGATAATATTTTGCCACTTATTGGAAGCTTTGTGAGTCATCAATTTTCGCCGACGATTGCATTACTACTGGATTAATAATCGTTGTGTTGTTATTGGCAAATGAAACATTAAAAAAGGTGTGTTTTTTAAAAAATCGTAAAAATTCGGATGGACCAACAAAATCGTGATAGACCCAAAAATTTTTGCGCGTTTTGCGCGATCGGCGAAAAAACTCAGGTGCTACTTTAGTGATTGTCATTTCTATGTTTTTCATATGTTTAGATGCAAAATGACACAAAAATATAAAAAATTATAAACAACTTTAAAATTCTATGACTCTGAAACTTACAAACTATCAAACTATTAAGCTATTAGGCTTAATTGGGGTTGAAATGACCATGGTCATATGAGGTGAAAAGATTGCTAGCCATTTAACTTACAGATTTCTGAGTCAAAGTGGAATACATGGGACCAAGTTCATCCAAAACTGATCAAAATCAATTAAAAGGGTGAAAATAACAAGGTATTAACTTTCCTACTCTGACATTGTCTTCGTTTGCACAGTAGAGTCAAAAGATATATGCGTATAATACAACATGGTGTAACGAAGCGACTGCCAGCCAGTCATAGATTTCGGAGTCGAAATTTATGAAAATCAACTAAAATTGGAAACCAATTGATAAAATGTGTGGCTTTGTCACTTTTAATTATTACCCTGTGAATTTATATGATTTACATTGAAATGTTAAATAGTTGTGTAGGGACAGGGTGTTGAGGAGGGTTTTTTTTTTAGATCTCCGGATGCAAGTTTAAACGGGCAAATTACCCGACATTTTATAATCAAGCTAAATTATTTTTTTATGATTTTTAAAATACATCTTAATATTGTAAAGTATATTTCTTAGGGCTATACATTAGAATAACCAAACTTAGTAATAAAAAAAATCAAACAAACTAATAATGTCTTGAATTATTAGTCCACATTCTGATGAAACAAATTACGACACACATGTTATAATCAGTTTATACCTTGAATTTTGATATGCAAGTTGATCTGGTTCTAAAATTGGAAATGGTTAATATTCATTCCACGAGAATTAAGTTTAGTGTACAGTGATTTATTTTTGTAAAACCACAAAAAATGGGTCAAGCGGTAGGTGGTTACTCTTGTTTAATTTGGACCTGGGTTTGATCAATATTAACAGCCAAAAAAAATTACCCCATCAATTTGTCCCATCTAATGCTTAGGCCTAATACATGAGAACCCTTTATTATTTTTGCTAACCATGTTGGAGTAAATTTACATTTGGGACCATTTAAACCATAACTGAATATGCGGTTAAAATTGCGGCAGTGACTGTTTTTCCATTTCGGATTATTTGCTTTACAAAAGGTTAATCGGCCGGTTGATATTAAACCTAACAAATTTAAACCAAAAAACAATCAACCGTGATTAGCATATTATTTTGTGCAGTTACAGCCTATTTATAAGCAACAAATGGAGAATTTTCTGCATTGTAATTTGCGTTCTTTAGTAATTTTATCATTTCGTGTCTTCATGCACGATATCACCATAAAGAGGGCATAAGAATAAACATTTTAACAACTTTTGATTTATTTAATTTCCTTCGTCCACTCCAAGGAAAGTGCTATTATATTGAGCAATCATGGTCAACTTAATGTACTCTGATGACATGCATTATGACATGGATTAACAATTTTGACAAATAGGGCAATGAGGCTAAATTACCTATTTGTGTTAAACTTCAAAGCTGAGGATTGGGATAGCCAATACTCTAAGTTACTGATGAATTTTCCTTCGGGATGGATATTTAATGGGTAACAATACATCTTAAGGAAAATGCTGCATTAAATTAATTTATCAATCATAGTTTTAATTGTGTTTTCTGACCATATTAACAATAAAATCTTGAAATGCCCAATCTTGAGTTCTTAGCCCAAGGTTACTACAAAATGGGTAAAATGGAATACTAGCAACTGCATCCACCTAATTATATACCTGCAAACAGGTTCTTTAGGACAGGAGGCCATTATGGCCTGCTTTACCATATTGGATTTTTTATTTACTTTTTGGACATTTGTGTTAATTGAAATGGCTAGCACTTTATTCTTAATTTGTCTCCTGAAAAGTAAATGAATTTGTCTAGTGACTTTGCTCCGGTGCGCTTAAATGCCAGAAGCTTTGACAAAAAGATTCCGATTAATCATTTTCTCATCCTTTCCGGTCACGTTTCTTATACTTATGTAAAAACTAGTCAATTGCCATCATTTAGAGCGGGAAAACGCATGAAAATCCGATATTCTAACGTTTTTAGCGCAACATCGGATTTTCACCTTTTCTATGGAAAATCCCAATTGGCACTCGTAGACTTTATGACGTCATTTGTGACGCCATACTAGGTCTGTTAGTACTTGTTTTGGTATTAATGGAAAGAGGAGGGGACCATAGCTAGCCATTGGTATAAAAATATAAACACCGGGGCTTTAGAATGACGCTCTAGGCAGCCCTTGGGAATCTCCTATGGGTACAAAAATGGTATATAGACGAGAGTATTTTGAGAAAAAGAGGTTTTGACTAATTAGTAGGTTTGGGACAACTTTGAACTTGTTTGGCATTTTTTGACCCTAAAAAGTGTCAATTGAAAGGACTAGCACTCTATTAATTAAATTTAGTTCTTTGGGAAGTGAACTGACAGTCCCATTAAGATCGTGAGAAAGGTAGGCATTATGACTCATTTATGGATTTTTAGACAATTTGCTGTTTTTTTGCCACATTTAATAAGAATAACGATGCTTATATAGCGCAATTCAAGAAAGTGATCATTGCTTCCACAAAAATCAACATATTAAATATAATGAAAGGATTACATGAAAACAAAACACCAGAAAATACAAATTTAATACAGGTAGGTTTTTTAACCTGGTTTGAAAGACTGAGCTGTGGGGATGGACCTAATGGTAAGTGGTAATTGATTCCAGATAGTTGGGCCGTAGACACTGAAAGATCCCCCGTCCTCCTCCTACTACGTGGTAACAAGGCGAGAATTGTCCATACTTGAGCGAAGGCCTTCCCTTGATGGAATATAATGGGGAACAATTTAATGATAGACAGGTGACAGACCATTTCAGTGCCTTGTATATGTAGACAAGAAAACTTGAATGAATACGTTTGTCAAGGGTAACCAGGTAAAGAGTCTAACAAAGTGGATGTTGAATGGTAGCGTGGAACTTGGTAAACTATGCGTGCCGCACGGTTTTGTAGGCACTGTAGACGAGCCCATCTTTTTTTCGGCAACAGAAAGAAGGCGTTACCAATAGTCTAACTTTGATAAAACAAGTGCCCGCATAGCATTCGAACTTGCATCTGATTAATGAACGGCGATTTCTAGCCAAGTTCCACAGTAAAAAGTTAACAGATTTGCACAGAGATGGAACATGATCTTCCAGGGTCATAGCCGAGTTTCAAAGGACTGCCAAAATTTTCATTTTGACCTTCCTTGCTCTATCCCGACTTATACCCCTCTCCCCCTTAATGTAGGAGATGGTATTATTCAGCAGAACAATCTTAATCTTGATGTCAGAGAGTGTGGTCATATTGTATGGAGAAGCTGCAATAAAGACCTCAGTTAGAGTCATTGAGTTTGAGCATGTTATTCATTAGCCAAACACGAAGCTCTTCCACAAAGATGCCAGTTTAAAGATGGCACATGCAGCATTACCTGGGGGAACAAGTGGGGTTAAAAAGACAAATAAATCTGACAGCGTCTGCATACTGTGATAACTTAGCCCATGAGAAGAATTTATTGGAAATTTGTTGAGGATATTTGGTAAATGCTCTGGGCCAATGATCGACCCCTGTGGGCCACACCAACATCTCAAGCCATATTTGTTTGACATTAAACCACCTACAGAAATCTAAAATAACGGTCAGTTATGTAAGAATGAAACCATTAAGGGCGGTGCCTTTGATACCAAGCCGTGCTCCAGACGGTTGAGTAGGATGTTCTGCATGGTATCAAGGCAGCAGAGAGTCAAGCAGAATTAAGAAAAAAGCTTATTATCGCTCCAAGGGCTTGGGTGATAGCATTCTACCTTGAGCAATTGCAGTTTCAGTACTATGCTTATTTTTGGAAGCAACTGAAATAATTGCATCAAGATAGTTAGACCGGCTGTCTCATAACCGGGATACAGCTGCTTTCTCAATTATTGTACCAACCAAACCAATAGTGGACACAGGCCTGTAGTTTTTGAAGTCATCCCAATCCATGTTCTCTTCTTTAGAATGGCTGTCACAATAGCCTGTTTAAGATCATTAGGGAAAACACCACTTATTAAAGAGGGATTTAACATGACAGTCATACAATGCAGGACAATATCAATGTTTTCTTTTAGTAACCAGGTTGGTAAGCTATCAAGAATACATGTATTGCTTGTGACTTCATGATGATAGGACAAACTGCATCTATCTAATTGTTTGAATTAACCAGATCATTTACCATACCGGTATTATACTGTATGATGTTTTATCAGACAGAAACTCATTATTCATATCACCCCTTATTACAAGTAATACTGGCTATTATTTTGCTAACTTTTTCAATGAAATATTGGCCAAACTTAGTACACAGTACATCAGGGGTATACAAGGTAGGAAGAATATGTTTTCATTTTTGTTGAAAAAGTTCATTAATGGTACGAAAAGTATCTTTAGCTCCGCAGCTTCAGTAACCCCTTCATTGGTAGTACTTTTTTTCTTGCGACCCGGGGGGTCCACCTTTTTTCTTATATATTTCCTTTGTGTTTTGTTCTTCTGGTGATTTGTGAACTCGCTGATCAAATTGAAGAGAATGAACGGAAAAATTTGTAAAAATAATCAAGTGGAGTCATCTCCTATGTCTGTTAATGCCAGGACCTAAGGGGTCTTGTGGTCTGAACTCACGAGTACGAGTTTTTGTCATATTTCGCGACCACCGGCCGTCTTCAAATCGTCTGTATCACTTTTCGGATTTCCCGATTTTTCAGGGGCCTCTCCCGGGTCATATCTGAGTCTGGTTAACAATCCCTTTTTCCTTTGGTCGTGGCGAAAAAAACCAGCTGCCTACTTCTACTTTCCGTCCCGCTGCCTAGGCGTGCGGCAGGCGGGCGTGCGGCCAGCGCTTCATCTTCATCATTTGAAGCTAGTGCCTGGTCATTAGCAAGAATTACGTCCTCAAGAACGTCTACTATCTCTGATGAGTCATGGTAGTAATCCAAACTATCACTACCTTCACTTGGGGCACTGTCAACGGACTGTTCACGGTCACTCCCTATGTCCCTGATCTCGTCTTGCATGACTTGGGTTGGGGAATCATCAACTAAGAAAAATGTGTTGAATTTGAAGTTGACTAGAACCCAATATTTTCGTTTTTTCGGCCTGACTAGAGCTTGCTCTAGTGTTTTGGCTTTCGTGTCTACCTACTTTGGGCGGGGGGGGGCTTGTTTTCTACTAAGCAGGAGAAACCGTGCGGTATGCTCGAACTCCTCGCCCTTGTGCATGTGGTATTGTGATCACTGGCACACATTCTCTACTCTACCGTAGACTGAGCGGGTCGGACGTGCTCTACTCGGAGACTCAGCGGGCCTCACTAGGAATCGCCGTTGTGTTTGGTGAGTGGTCCTGGCACGTGCTCTACTCGGCGCCTACGGTCTC
>JAMKCH010056950.1:0-10106 GCA_023653785.1 Ophioderma brevispina | reverse complement strand
AGCAACACAAAATCAATCCGCGCACGTGCATTGAAGACAGTTATTTACCGATGTCTGCTAAACATTTCTGATATAAATACCAATTTTATTTCGACGTATTTTTCAGCGCTTATAATATGACACACTGAATTTTGGAAAAACAAAACTTTAAATTGTTCAAAACGACATCTAATGTTGTAGAAGTATGTTTTCGTGCTTAGCACTTGACTACATGAACCAGGTGCACAGTGCACATTTTTCATTCGCAAACTTGTTCGTTGCTCGTCCACGTCCTTTACACAAAGCCCTAAGGCTTAGGCTCTAAACATTGTCGGACATTATTCAAATTGTACCCAAAATAGCTCCAAAGACTGGTGATGATTAATTATTCATGCCATGCTCAACGTTGTTTTAAGATGGCGATGCAAGAGGTACTGTACGTACTTAACCGGTACGTTTCCGATGATGTGACAATGTGATAAGTTAAATTTTATCCCGGGATTTTATCGCAACTGGATTCTAACTGATTCTCCACATTTCAGCTCAAATTGGAGTAAATAATGCTAGCTTATCATACTCTGAAAAAAAAGCGTTGCCAACAAATCGGCAATAGCGCTCTCTAAATGCGTATTTTCCTGGACCATTTGAAGGCAGAAAAATCAAACATGCGATGCCAATAAATGATCGACAATTCTCTGATGGCACACATATAAGATTGCCACGTGTGAGGAAACGTTGGATGGGGCTAAAAAGCGAACCGCGACACGCCAAGTGCGCTTAAATCGCGACACGGCGACAGCCGTGTTAATTTGGCAACCCATGTAGACCTATTCAAGTGTTAAAGTGTGAAGGTGCATTAATATTTCATGTTATGCAAGTAACTTTACTCTGAAGTTAAAGATATACAACAGGGCACTGCATTGTCTTATCAAAGAACACATTTTGGTGGCATTAGCCAGATATTAGCTAAGGATTGTGTGGTATTTGTATTTGTTTCACTTCTGGGAAATATCATTTGTCCTGCTGTGGCAACAGATTGCACTATAAAGTAGACTATAGTTAAAGGACCTTAAATGCCCTAGTGCTCTCATCGTTTCATTAAATATATTTAGGAAGAGACACTGTCACTATTTCTGAAAGTGTGTACATACGTGGTGTTCACTGATTTGGGATTATTGGTCATTTAGAGTTCAGCTGGCATTGAAATATAGGTCAAATATCAAACAAGCTAAAATGGGTTATGTTATTCTTTCATAGTGAATCACTAATGCAAATAGATTTAAATTAGATATATTTATTCATGAGTCAACATTTGATACCAAAATTTTTCAAGGTCATCTGGGGTCATCCAAGGTTAAAGGTCAAATCACTGCAAATGGTTGTATGGTCATGAAACTCCATGGGTGTGGTCAGCATTGGAACCAAAAATTGTGAAGGTCATATCAAAATCAAGGGGGTCACCCAGGGTCAACTAACAAAGGGTTGTATGGTTATGAAACTTATCTGGGGTTATCTGGGTCATCCAAGGTATTGAAAATGCTTTGGAAGGAGCCTCAGTGGTTCGTGAACAATCACAATTCTCCCTGTGATTTTTAAGTTATATTACTTTTTTCCTCTATTTTCATGCAAACTCCGTTCCTCAACATTGATGATGGAAAGGAAAAGGGAAACCATGTACAACTTCCTTCTGAACCAAAATAGAACTTTCCAAATTTTACGCATGGTGGAGAATCTTAAAGATATCCATGTGCTCCAACTAATATTTCTTTAGATTGCAGTTCATTGACTGATCCCCGAGGGTGTTTTGTAAAAATCTGATTTTTTTATGATTTTTTTGATTTTATGATTTAGCAAATCACTGATAATGCCTTTTAAGGAAATTTAAACTCGGGGACATCTGAGGGGAATGTGGACTGTAAGTGAGAGACAAAGATTAACTCTATTGTTAAGAGAATCGCATTATGCATAGTTAGAAATTCAGAAGTCTTTGGCATAGTAATGTGGTGTGGTTAAATTGCCATGAGAAAAATGCATTGTGTGTGGTGTAAAGCCATCCATAAAGTTTTGCACTAAAATGCAGAAGTTGTTGTTGAGAACAGGAAATCTTAGCAATCAAGAATGTTCTTTCGTTCATACAAGCAGGTGAAAAGTATCACATGGCTGCCTTTTTGATCCATATTTAAAAAAGTAGGAATCTGGAGATAGTAATACCCTGGACTGCAACACATAATCAATCACCATCAGTATTCGATATAATTCATAAGGTAGTGTTGGTGGAAAAGGCCATTATGAAATTCCAATAGGAAACCCCCCCCCCCCAAGAACTGCAACTATTGGGGGGGTAATTTTGTTCTCCAAAGGAAAGAGAGAAAAAAAGGGGAAAAAGAAAAGGATGAAAAGATGACCTAAAAAGGTATGACACAACCCATCATATGACCTGTTGTACTGTTTTTGGGGAAACTAGTTCAGCGCGTGGTAAAATATGTATATTTAAAAGAGAAGGGTCATTCGGGTGATAACAGCACAGCCTCGGATCACCCATACTTTGCCTAAAAACATGAATGAGCTTTTAATATTAAAATACGTATTACCGTTGGTCTTAGTGGTATATGTGCCTAATCTTGCTTGCAAATTATGATCTGCTTTTTGAGAAATTTGTTATTTTGTAATTTTCTGTCTGTAAACGGACAGGAATTGCAACACAGAGGCCAATGAGGCAGCGTAATTCAAACATTTTGCGCGTTTTCAGAAAGCGCACTGACAGAAGCGACTTGAATTAGGATAATTATGCTTTTCTTGGAATGAACCATAACCAAAAATGAGATGCTAGTATCACGAAATACAGCTTTAAATCCAGAAAAGACACTGCAGTAGATAATGGACGAGAGAGAGGAGAGAATTTGCTCATAAAGACCATGAAATATCAGATCGGGCAGTTTTTTCAGTGGTTTCTACAAAATCATAACTGAAGGTGATAAATCAGAAATGCCCCTTTAGCTAATGTTTGAATAAACTTATAGTGATTGACTGAATGAACAACCCACTTGTAAAAAAAGTGGGGTGCAAATATGCGACTGATCAACAAGCCCTATAACAAGTTTGGTGATTGAACAGTTTAGTGACTCTACGCAATGGAGAGAATTCGGCATTTATGTATGCCCATGGTTAAATTTCTCTTACGTTTCATGGGTTGTTTTATATAAAATGTACCGTGCAATCCGGCCCGGGGGCCCACTTGTATTCAAAGGTTGATATGATGCGTGAACAGAAAACATGTAAAAAATGTCTCTTTTTTCCAACAGGCGTGTACGCGCGTACATTGCTTGGGTGTCTAAAACAGCAAATGTATAAACAGGTTAGTGTTTTTCTAAACCTGAAATTGTGATGTACATGTAATGCTCAAGTTAAGCAGATATCAAAATTAACCAAATTATAAAGCAAATCAAATCAATTTGAAATTTTATGCACGATTAACAGGCACTATGCGGACCCACAACTATTTAAATTAGATGTCCTCTTTTCAAAAACATACACTTGTTGATATTAATCAAGCTTTCACACCAATCTTGCCTAACATTTATAGAGGAATAGTGTACGGGAACTACCAAAATTGGTGTAAATAGGAAAAAATGTGTCACACTTTAACAAATGTCACACCTGGGGACACCATTTTACCTCGTGGACAGCAGCTAATCTTACTATAAACATTTGAAGAAAACTTAGTTTTGGAGAACTTATTTAATCAATTAACTGCTAACCATGTATGTAAAATTGAGTACCAAAGGGTTAACAATTAAACGGCCCTACAGGGGACACATGAGGTCCAACTTTGTGAAATGACCCTATTCACAACTCTGTGAGTCTGAACTTGTTACTTTTTAACAGTGCTTATTGCTTTTCAGAAATCAAAATTAAGCTTCCTCTTGTTTTACCACGAAGGGTCCACATCTACGGCATTTTCTTCATGTTACACAGCCTTGTGTTCATGTCACAGTATAATTATTACATTCCTATAGCCCCGTTTCCACTGGGCCCAAAGTTATCAAAGTGAATTTGAGTGTCGTCATCGATTTTCTCTTTTCCTGAAGTGTACACACCCGCAGTCATATCGACACAACTTCAAAAATCAATTCGTAGGTTTGCTTTTTAAGCAACCTACTTTGAGGTGAATTTGAATAGGTTCGTCATTGAATTCGAAGTTTTTGCAGTGTAAACGAAACACGTAATCGATTTCATGTCTACTGGTCGTAACAAGTGACCCGCCTTCGCGCATTTCCGGCTTATCACCAAGCAAATGCAAGTTGCTTTCAAACAACTGAGCATGAAGATAGCGCAGTCATTCCAAAGATTTCAGACTTTGGCGTTGTTTGTCTTTGTTTTCTCTCTACTTTTGCCGTTAGATTTGATCAAATTTAGGCAATTTCACAGAAAAGCTATCACAGTATGTTTGAACGATCATGCAAATCTTGTTGAACGGAATGTCAAACTTCTCATGATTAAATAGAGCTTCAGCAGCCTTAAATTAGATTCTGAAACCAAATTTGGAAATCGGCTTTCAGTGTAAACACCTACTACTCAAAATTACTTAAAGACACTATCAGTGAGTTATCCAAAATCAAGTATTGACAATTTGCAGGATTAGCTTTACAAGTGAAGAATAAGCCTGAAGAATGCTCTTACTACTTTTTCTAACTGAAGAATTTACATGAAGAAAAGGAAGAAACGGCAGTTTTGTCAAGATACGGAATCTTCATTTGAATTATGTGTTGTCGTTCGTGTCCGTTCGTACACTAATGACTAAAATATCCGATTTTCGTCCTTATTAGGTTGCTTCTGTCGCTATCATTTTGAGGGTATGGTTAGGATACCTGCTTGTTACAGACATGCAAAATCTGATTTTGGAGATTTTTCGATTTCTGATTTAGCAATCACTGATAGTGTCTTTAAATGCTAATCCTCGTCATAAATAAAAAATATCAAATTCAATTCGACTTTTCTCTATGTACACGTGCTATAACTAAGACCTTTACAGACCACCTTCTGTGAATCTCTCTTCTAGAATTACTTGATTTGCCACTGATGTATAATATCGAGTTCGCTGCACACCTCTCTACCCGAAACAAATGTTGAACCCATGAGTGTTTTGATCCAAAACTATGTTAATGAATAATTTACTAACACGGCTTATAGTCCAAATATGTCGCTGTTCACAATTATAGCGTATTTGTACTAGAAAGTCCAAATTGAATTCAATGGTTTTTTCTGAATATGGAGGCCTGAGTATTAGCCATATTTATTCCAGATAGTTTTTTTTATCCTGCCAAGATTCTGAATCATTTCATTCAGAAAATTGATTGGTGGTAAGCCAGTTGTGAAGTACACAGTCACAGCCAAGGCACTTGTATGTTGTGGTAAATTTTAACTCCAATTATGATTGCGTAGCTCAAAAAAATCACATTCGATGACAACTATTGAATCACTCTAAATGCGTTTACTAAACAAGCACTTTAAAGTTTTACTTTGAGTTTACAACTGCCTTACTTGTTTTACAAAAAATTGAAATCGTATGACTAAACAAATTCAAATCCACTTACTGAGTGTAATGTCGTAAATTTAACAAAAATTATTTTGTGTAAGTATAACCAAATCCTTTTTTGTTCATACGAAGGGCCGGATGCGGATGAGTGCCACAACTCCCAATGGAGACATGCCCAGTCCAGTAGAGGCAGAGACCCCAGGGAAGGAGCAAGCCGATGCAGAACAAACCCAGCAGAATCAGCTGCCACGGGTGTGAAAGAAGGAACTGAAAAACGGGAATGTGTGGCTTCGCCACCTCCGAATGTAAAGGATGGGAAACGGAAGTCAAACAAACAAAACAGAGATGCATCTGAAACAAGGCAATCGGTTTCAGACATATTTTAAGGGAAGCGGAAGTGATCACTCCCCTATAGCTCTCCTTAAATGCATCACTCCCCTGCAGCTCTCCTTAAGTACATTGTATTAGGAACCAAAACAATTGGTGAACCCATGTATAGGTTTTTATTTCATGTAACCTTGCAGTACTACAGTTGTAATTTTCTCGACCATTTCTGGACATGTACTATTTATTGGTAATTCTCATTTCTGTTTGCATGCATCACAAATGTTTATGCCAACTTCCTTTTCTGTACATATGATTATAGATGGTAGTATAGGCACATCACCTGTGAGAATTGGCAGGCAAGCCTATGGTATTACATAACAACTAGTAGATCCTGTGATTTGATTGGAAATTGTAGGTCAACTGTCATTTCATAAACGCATAGTGAATGTTTGCAACATACAGTGCATTTTTTGTTTTCTATTTTGACATCATGTGTGTTCCATTCGTTGCGTTCTACTGCACGCCTCATGCGTCTTCGCAAACGGCAGGTCACCGTGAGTCACCTAATACAAACACTTCACGGAACTTTGCTGTAGCTATAATGCATTTTTATGATCAGCTTACGGTGCTGCAACGCGTTATCAGAAATGGGAGCGTTCTTTACCGATGAGGCGGAACATGGGGCACGATCTTGCTGTTTATGCCGCAAAGATATGTTTTGTCAGCAGAAATATATATTGAATTCCCGGCCATGCAGGTTTCTTCAGACCAAGGTTTAATGCATTGGCTGTTTTGTAAAGTAGTAGGAGAAGGTTATGTAAGTCAACATTAGCCCTAGCCCTGCCCTGGCTAGAGGAAGGCTTTGGGTCGTGCTACTGGGCTAGCCTAAGCCTGGGCTAGCTAGGCTATGCTCAGTATAGTCAGTGGTCTGAGCTTAAATTAAGATGTATCAGGATCTACTAGATGTTATATAAAAACAAATAGTGAATGTTTTTCATTATGCAATGGAAATAATATTTTATTCTTTGAAAGAGTAAATTTCTCCATTCAAACGAGGCGGCGTTAGGTATGAAAACCCTTTCCATATGAGGTAAAATCTCAAGTAGTACACAAAAGATATGACTCTTTGGGTGGACACCATGATTGTTAACATGAAATGGGGTTTGCGTGCCTTGTTTTACGAAACCCCGTTACACAGTCCATCAAACGTCATAGTTATGATTCATGTATCTAGTGTGGCAAGGGTATTTTTTTTTGAACCAAACAATTCCTTCTGCAAAAAAAATGAACCAAAACAATATACAACTGGTGTTAGGAAATGGTGCACCCCCCATCGGTTGTTATATACACTGGCAGTTAACGAAGAGCTACCTATTTTGTTAAATATTTAAATTTTAAGGAATTTATTTAGGAAATATGATGTAAATGGCATGTACTATTTATTCCATATATGGTAATTCTCAATTCGTTTGCACAAAACGGCTTTTTATGTCACCATCCTTTCACTTGGCTACATGATTACATTGAGTGCACCAATGGTCAGTAGGCTTGCATCAACCAGTAGAATTGTCCCGCAATTGCATAGGTATTGTGTACTCGTCAAGGAAAACCTAACATGGGTAGGATATTGTTTTGTAGCACTAAAGGTTTGGTGTCATCCATGATGGATTGAAGGAAGTATGACAATTCACTGCAAGGTTTGATAATGCCGGGTTATTGTTGGGCCATTTATTAATAGGGACTACTACAGTGTATTTTGCTTTCAACCAGTCGGTGATGCAAGTATACCAGTCCATACAACATTTAGTAAGGGTGATATACACCAGTGGTTCAGTGCCATACACTGATCCGCTTTGTATTTGTGCTGCAATATTTGGAGTCGCGCTGATGTTGCCAACTGGACGAAAGCAAGTAGTCTATAACAGTGGTCAGTGATGTTTGTTTAGCCCAGTTTGTGGGTCACTATTAAAAATTTGGAATGTTGAGGTTTCTAATAGTCAAGAATTTTATTTCCGTTAACCAGGTGAGCCAGAGTCCCAACAGACAATATCTGGACATGCGATGCAGATGGGGCATCAAGATTCGCACATCCAAGGATGAGTCATGCAACTTACCATCAGAGACTGTTCATGGACTACTGAAGCGTATTTCCAGAATAACCAGGCCAAACGGCAATAAGCAGCCAAGGAGGTGAGGGGAAGTGGAAAGGTGGACATTTATACGGCGTACTATCAGGATTGTCGCAGAGCAGCAAAATCCTTCTCAAGGTATCGTTTAGAGTTATCGAGTGCATTGTTGTTATTACTATGGGGGTAGCTTTTGTGGACGTCAAAATTTTGTGAATGACAATTTATGGGAGAAAAGTCTAAAAAAATTAAAACAGTATTTTCCACTGGTTTTGATTGGCACAACTGATTTCCAAATTATATTTACTAATTTGGAGCGGGATATAGCGAGCACGAAAAAAAATAGGCCTATATAACTAATTATTTAGGATAATATTAAATGTAGTACTAGTATTGGCTATGGCAGATAGTAATACTAATAGTATTGCGCTTTCTTGACAAATAACTGTGTCATATGAAAGAGATAAATTTAGAAAATATAAACGTTTTTATTTTTCAAAAGGCAATTGCATTTCAATTGTAACTAGGGTGTCAGATGAGAGATCAATTTATTAAATTCTCACATTTTTAATCAAAATTTTTTAAAGGTTATTTCTATTTTTAAAAGTTAAGGTGTTTTTATTTTTCTGAAATGAAAAACATTTTATGAGAAAGTTGCTAAGAAAATTTAGATATTGTCGTTATAAGCTACTTCCTGAAGTTTGGATACCAAACGTTGTTTCCTCCTTGACATAAGAAATAAAACTAAGATTCTTGAATCTTGGGAAATCCAGGGGTGGGGTTGTGCAGTAGTGAAGATTGATTTGAACCAGAATCAATGAATTGGTTTCAAGAGCAATCTGATTTTATAGCTATTTTTCAGGAGAGCATAAGTCAGTAATCATAAATTAAAGAAGGAACAAGGTACTGGTTCCACCTGAAAAAGAGAAACATGAAATAATATAATGAATGTCATTTGTTATCAATAAATTTGAGGGTTTATCAATAATTTATTTAAACCACGCTTCATTTGTTGTGTACCATAAATGAGTGAATATGAATGTCATGGTCTGTGGCTTGTATATTTTTTCTTCTGTGTCTTCCTGTAGCTGGTTGGAGAGGAGATACCATGGCGTGCGGCCATTATTGGTTTCAATCACCAGAATGTTTTTGTCAGTACTTGGGTGCCACTGTTTGCTGGTAAGTAATAAAATATTACCATTTCATTCATGTACATTATGTCTATTATAAGGCTGACTCAGAGTTTCAACTATATTTTTTTTGTGTGTGTGTAGTAATTTTAAAAATAGTCATCTAGAACTAAGATGGTAACCTAATTGCTGTGATTCCAAAGTTAGATTTGAATCAGATTTTGTTTTCATCAGTAACACATTTAATGCACAGTATAACATTGCCATAGGATACTGTGTAAAACAAAAATTCCGGAATCCGGAAAGTTATACCAAAGTTGTGATTTTCTATATGAAGGACTTTGAATTGAACTTATATTTAGATATGGACGATGAGTTGTTTGAAAAAGTGAGTGCACCCTCATCGGGAAATCTGAGTCGGCCTTTTTTTAACCGCACTACCCACCTGATCCATTGGCACAGCGGCGGGGAGGGATTATGTGATTTTTTGACCAATCAGCACATGGAATGGATTGGTGTTAGGGCTGAAGAGGGCTTGAACAGGGGTTCTCAATAGGCAGCCCCCGGGTCAAATCCGGCCCGCCAACTATGATTGTTGACCCTCGAATGCTTTTAAAATATAAAGGGAAACATAGAAATCAGGTGTATTTGCCCTAAGTAGGGAAACGTTCACAAGTTTCGGTAATTGAGAACCCTGAGCTAGAAACTTTTAATATTCCGGTAGCTGTCATTTGGTTATCTCAACTTTTTTTTAGGTAAGAGTAAGTCGGGGGGGGGGGGGGGGGGAGCAAGGATTGTGGATCACGAAATGCGCCCCCTTTACGCTTTTCCTGCAAATTTTAAAGGGGAATTCGTGATCCAACAACCTCGTCCGCCGATTTACAATCAAAGAAGATGCGATTTTATCCTCATCTGAAACCGCTATAGACTTAGTAATTCCATGTGTACCTAATCTTACATTGCAAATTCTACGTAGTAACTCTAGAAATTCACCAATTGCTCCTAACA
>JAMKCH010056949.1:0-26859 GCA_023653785.1 Ophioderma brevispina | reverse complement strand
TTCAGTATCATTACAAAAATGTACATTTTTGAATTTTGAAAAAACTGCTACTTTTTTCAGGGATGTGATCCTAAAGTACAAAAGGACCGTGATTGATTTTTTTTATTGATTAAAGCTATGATATACCTTACATTATATGTAAAATTAATGAAATTTCAAAGGTAGTCGAAAATTGTCTAATTGTGTATCAAAAATGGTAAAAAATCGTACTTTTCACATTTTTTCTCAAAATTGAAATATTAGAAAAATCACCCCTCCAGAAAATGAATAACCAATAAGAGTTTTAACTTTTGTGAATCATATTCACAAAGAAAAAGAATCCAATCATGACATATGATAAGCTTGGTTTACATAAGAATTACCTTTATGTGCCTTTGATGGTCCCAAAAGATGTCAATTTTCACGTTTTTCCTTGTTGAAAAAGCATTTCTTATGGGTCATTTTAGGGGGGTGCTGTATTGCAGCCTAGGGGGGTGGAGAGATTTTTTTAATGTCATCAATGTGCAAATTGGGGGACTTGCACAATCTCAAAAACATGAAACACAATTCCGCCCCAACCTTGGTAATTTCCCAGACTGCATTGGTCTCTCAGAAATACACTCTTAAGTGTCCCACATACCCCAATTTACCCCTATGGTGCTAGTACTACTTAAGGATTTTTTGATCATGATCATGAATGTCTTGTGCATGTTCTAATACTTTTTTAATACTGTTTATCAGTAAGTAGGCCCTACTGAAAATGACATTGTTAGATAACAGTAAAATATATAGGCACACTGCAATGCATTGTGGGATTGATTCAAAGCACCCTCTGCGACTGAGCTCGGTTAAAATAAAACGATAAACCCCGCCTCCTCATGGCATTTCAAACTCGAAAAAACGTCCCCGAGTGCCTATAGCTGAGAAAGCGCCATCCACAATGCACCAGTTTAGGAAAATTCACCTCACGAGGTAATGTGATCCACAAAAATCCTATTCTTAAGGTGGCTGTGAAGTCAGGAATTCAAGAGGAACTGTTTTTGCCGTATCTTCTGTAATTGTTGTTCCAACATAAATAAAAGTATACATAATTTGAGAGGAAATTTGATGCAAGGAATCCAAATATGATTAATATTTTTTCCCCAAAATACGTATTTTTTAGAAAATCATAAAAAATGGAGATTTTAACTCATTTTTTTGTTTCCCTTAAAAAATATGAGAAGAAATGTTCATAAAAATGTGCCTTGTTCGTATATGTATTACAGAGTCATAGTTCTAGGGTCGGTATTTCCCTTTTTTCAAATTTGCACTATTTATCAAATTATTTGCCAAAAAACGCCAAAAAACCGAGTTGTTTCACTTTGGATTCAAAACGCCAGAGGTTCAAAGGTTGACATAATTTGATTTCACGATTTTTAACCCAAAAATGAAAAACTAAAAAATAACGACCATAGATTTTTTGATATTGCTCTTCGATGCATTTCATTTATTACCTGTTGCTTGATATGGATTTACGAGTAACTGGGAACCGAAAATCCGAATTATGCGGAAAGTGAACACAGACGAAAATCGCCATTGGTCCAAATATTGTTCCATTTCGCTACAAAATATTAGGGCCTTACTCCAAACCACAAGCGTTTCATCTCTGATTCTTCACACTGCTTCTGCACCAGGGTCAAATTGCTAATCTGGATACTATGATCAAAATTCAACAATTTATGGAGGCTCAAATCGTGAAATTTAAATTCCATTCTGTTTGCAAACGCAACTCCACGTGGGCAACCATTTACAATTGCATACAATTTACCATGTGTGTGCGTCATATCGAATCGATGAATCAAGGCGTTTCTTGATGCGCTCATTAAATCGCGCGCGCCGAAAGCACAGGGGAGTATTGCGTAATACGCGAAATTACCCGCCCTTTCTGCAGTTCAGCCCATGTGCTGTTCTTGTCAAAAATGCTTATTATTCATAGACAGGAGTAAACTGACCAAAATATGAGGAAAAAATAAATATTATAGATTCTGTTAAATATATGGAAAGAAAACATGTTAATGCAGTTAAACATGAAAAAAACCTAAAACACGGCCATTTGACTAAGTTCCTGACTTCCACAGCAACCTTAACAATAAACAAACACTAACTTTAACACTCATTTTACCCATAAAAGTTGCTAGTACCTTAGGATTATTTTGCATGGATCATGAAAGGTCTTGTTGTTCTAAACAGTTTTTTAAACACTTTTTGTATAAGTACTGACATGATGTTTAGTACAGTAAAAATATAGCCCGCGGCAATGCATTGTGGGATTGATTCAAAGCAACCCTATGAGAATGAGCTCGGTATTACAACAATGATAACCCCGCCTCCTAATTTCAGAACTCGAAAAACGTTGTCCGAGTGTTGGACCTTTTGATAAGGCAGCTGTAAGGGACTCCGGCAATAACGCCTGACTGACAAGACTTTACACACACAATGATGAGTTCATTGTCTGGGTATACCAGAGTACCTGTGCAAGGCAGTGGCGGATTTAAGGAAAGAGGCCCTGTCAGCAGCTTCAGGTGGGGCCCTTTAGGGTCACGAAACTTTAGTGCAAGTAGGGGGTGTCTGAGGAGGCCTGAGAGCAATATTTTAGGGGGGCCCTGTCAGGCAATGATGACACTGCTGACTCTGAATCCGCCACTGTGCAAAGGGGTGGCATGGCCCGGAAGGGCCCTGTCCTTCTTGGAGAAGGGCAGGGCCCACAGGGCCTATGCCCAATTTGGTAAGTGCGGATAATACCGGGCTTATTTTTGTCCCACATGGCAGTCACCATATCCTCCATGCATTTTCATGTTTTGTTACATTTCATCTCTTCCACAACATGGTACGGATATACATGTTACAACACGTACTATGCCGATTCATTCTTGCCAACACTGCTGTTTTTCCTTTCTGACAAGTTTAAATTGCCATATGAGAATTATACAAACTTATCTTCACTTTTCTATTCCTGCAAATTTCAAATATTTTTACTCTTTTTGGTGAATCAGTGTCTACTGAATAAATGTCGCCGGAGTCGGGTCATTATAAAATCGTCCTGTTTTAATCATAAGGGCGCTGATTTTCCCACCCCTTTAATTCAGGTGACTAGGTGAGGGCTGATTTATGAAGGTATTACAACCATGCAAAATAGCAATTTTGAAAAATTCGACGGGGCACGGTCTTTTTCCCCAAAATGTACCAATGTCCTCTCTAAATGTATCCTGTGAAAAAATAATCGGATGCAATTAAAAGGGCTTATTTAAATGGTACTCCAATCAAGGAGGTATATATAAATACGGTTTATAATTCGCGTTTCAAGAGATTAGGGGCCTTAACGCAAAAAATCTTCATTGAAAAACGATCTACTACAAAATCTAAACCGCTACAAAACCGAATACAAACATATAATGAAAATTTATGAGAAATCCTTCGCAAAGCGAACAACGTCGATGAGTCATCGACGCTCGCATTTCGTACAGGCCTATACTCTTTAATATAAGACGTATTGTCGCTTTATAAGGATGATCTATATGCCTTTACGGCAACAATGCAAGCAGTTGACCAATAAACATCAATTTTTTAACCCTATTATTGCCAACGCTATTAGCGATTGACACTATTAATCGAGACGGTTTTAGAGTTTGCCATTTCGCTCATACGATTTAGACTTTTCCAATCTCATTTCTACACTAGTCCTAGAGAATTTTTAAAATTATCTGCCATTAACGAATATCCCGTTTCGTTTGCAGGCTTCTGCGTTTGCTTTGTTGATTTATTATGTATTCTCCGTTACCTCACTTACATTAGTTCTGAGTGAAAGGCTTGGAGAGTTGGGGAGGGAAATAATTGTCTCTCTCTCTCTTTGTCTTTTTAAGCTATTTTAAATATTTCGAAAGAATTAAAAAGGTAGGAGAAGCTGAATACAACAAGTGGAGCTTAATAAAATAATACTGAGTAAAATTGACGGAGATGATGAAAGCCGAATACTGAAAACGGCGGCCCTCGCCAAGAGTTCTGAATAACCAGGAGTTCCACTAATGGACTCCAAAACGACCGGGGTCCACTTTCAGTGGCGTAAACCAATCGGGTGGCAAGGGGGCGCAAGCCCCCCCCCAAACATAACTCCTGCCCCCCCTTCAGCCCCCCCCAAATGAGCGGAACTTTTTGTACAGTGTCTATGGAGAAGGACCTAATTTGCCCCCTCAAAAAAAGCCTTGGCACCACCATTCAGTCCCCCTCCATTTGCAAAGTCCGGCTCGGTTGACACCCACTAGGTGGTCCACTTGTTTCAAAGGTGGATATGCCGAAAGCAAAAAAGGGTCCCATTTTCCGGTAACAGGCGATTGTACGCGAAATGTGGCCTACGTGAACAAGATTAATGTTTTTTCTTAAACTTGAAATTTGTGACTGTAAGGCTATGTGTTTTAGGAAAATGCAAATAACTCACATTAAAAGCAAAAGCAAGATTGCTAATAGGGTATATATTTAACGACACAATCCATTGCATACTTTGGAATTAAGCATTTTTAGTGGCTATCTTTAGTTCTAGATGATTATTTTTAATTACTTGAACACACAAAAAACACATTATATTTCGAAATCTGAGATATCAGTCTTTATTCTAAAAGGCCCCGATATGCGTTTTCAGGCAGACTGTGCATCTCAAGCTATTTTCACAGTAAGGTAGTTTTCGCAATCCACCCTAATCTACGACCAATCCGATCGCATTACTTTTTATGGAATGACTTTTCGTTATGAACCGCTCTAATGCTAGTTGCGCCCACTAAAAAAAAAACGTTCATCACGGTTAGAAGTTCTTTTACTAATTGAACCTATGTTATAAGGGTTTTACAGGGTTTTGTATGTTGCAAGGGTCAGCCCGACAACCCCCGGATACCCCATGGACTTTGTAGTTTTCACATAACATGTTCCAACTATATTCGGGCCAAAAAGTTTGAACAAATCTAAATATCCTGAACGAAACCTCTTTCTAAACTTGCACGTTGAACTGTAATGTGACCTCCTTGTTTAATCGAACCACGGTTTTTGGGCTTTTACTACGACGGTGCGGAAGGTATGAGCGTGCATATAAGCTCATTAAGAAGCCACCAAGGACGGTAGCACCTTGGGGAATTAATGTAAAAAAAGATACCGATATGTTCAATTTTCTCATAGGTTCTGGCGCATTATGAGTGATGTTCTCGTAAAGACTGAGAACAAAATTTCTGACATACAGTGTCCGTGTAGGGGCATGTACAAAACATAAGGTTCATCGTAGATATGAATATCAACAGAGGGCGCTCTACCGCAATTGCATGATTGGATCGAAAAAGGGTCAACAAAAGCTGGATTCCCGGAATGTAACTCAAAAAAACTTTCAAAATTTTGGAGTCTGGTATGTATTAAACAAATCAGCCAAAAGAATCTAAAGCTGTAATGATTTATATGATTACACCTTTATCTGTAAAGTACGGAGATACAAATAACTGGCGACGTTTTAGGGGTATATTAGGGACATTTCTTTTGAGTTTTCCCATCCCGGGTTTGTTCATGAGCGCGATCTGGCCCTTCTGGCAGTGCAGCTAAGCTAAGTGCAGGCTACAGCCCCTTTCTTGGTCATCCTGTCGTTTATACTCACACATTATTTTATTTTCACAGCCAAATAACACTTGTAATTGTAAAACAAAAGTAAAAACAGAAAATATTTTTTCCTATATCAATTTATTTGTAATTTATTTGTACTGATCGTATGTTTGTCAACGAACCTCCAGAATTGAGACCGTCTATCCACCGCAACCGCAAAAATAATAAACTCCATGTGCACACTTCGCGGCGGCCGACTCCGCGGCTTGTGACATCGTAAAATGGTAAAATGCATTGGACTGTAGGCTCGTTTGAAACTTGAATCGACAAGAGCAAACTTTAAGAATTTGTAACTTTGAGTAGGCCTAACCCAAAAAAAGTAGCATTAGGCGACGAAAAAAAAGAAAAAACCGTGTTTTTAGCGGGCGAGCGGGACCTTAAGAGTAGGGTCGGTCGGTCGGGGGGAGTGGGGAGAGGAGTCGATTTTTTTCTTTTTTAAATATTTTTTTTCGTTTCTGGAGGGTCCAAATTGGCCTAAATAGCCCCAAAATCTGAAAAATAAAGAAGAAACAATTGAATTTTTTACAAAAACAATTTTCTATAAATAACGTTCCAAAATTTTTAAATTTGGGGCTAAACAGGGCAGCGATTTTTGTTTAATTTTTTTGATTTTGTTTTTTTTTTTTTTTTTTTTTATTTTTGTTGTTATTTTTTGTGTGTTTGGGGGGTTGTTTTTTGTTAGTTTTTTTGTTTTTTTTTTAATTTTATTATTTTTAGTTGGTGTTTTTAGTCACTCAATCTACGGTAGACCTGGACAAAAAAATGCCTACAGGTTTCTGCTGTAAAATTGTTGCTACAAACCCTCCCGAACAACATATCAAAAGTAGAAAAAAAGGAAGCGTGCAAGACATGCTTATTTGCATAAAACCTATGTGCACTTTTGCCATTATTTGGTTTGTACAAGATATTCCAAGGGGACGACCCGATTTAAGTCGTGGTGTCACCACTGACTACATTGTAGTTAAACATAGTAAAAGATATATATAATATATATATATAGGTTGTTAATAGTTTGTGGTTCCCCGGAGGTAACAGGCGATTGTATCGGCGAAATGGGAAAAAAGTATGTTTTTTCGTAAAACTTGAAATTGTGATGAGGACTAGGTGTTTTAGGAAATGCAATACTCACATAAAAAGACAAGCAACGAAGGCTAATACAGGGGGGGTTTATATTTAACGACACATCCATTGCATACTTTGGAATTAAGCATTTTAGGTGGCTATCTTTAGTTCTAGATGATTTTTTATTACTACCACAAAAAAAATTATATTCGAATTGAATATCAGTCTTTATTATAAAAGGCCCCGTATGCGTTTTCAGGCAGATGGTGCAAATCTCAAGCATTTCCGTGCCCGGTTGCAGTGAACGGTAGGTTCGCAAGCAACCCTAAATATACGACCAAATCAGATGCATTTTCATCGGGAATGACGTTTTCGTTATGGACCGCTCATGCGAGTACGCCCAAATAAAAAACGTTCATCACGGTAGAATCCTTTTACTAAGTGAAGCCTATGTTATAGGGTTTTACAGGGTTGGTATTTTACAGGGCACCCGACACCCCTGGGATCGCCCATGACTGGTAGTTTTCAACATAACATGTTACAACTATATCAGGCCAAAAGTTTGAACCAAATCTAAAATATTCTGACGAAAACCGTCTTTCGAAACTTGCAAAACGTGGAACTGTATGTGACCCCGTGGTTATATCGAACCACGGGGTTTGGGCTTTTACTACGACGGGGCGGAAGGTATGAGCGTGCAATAAGCTCATATAGCCAGCAAAGTGAGGAGCACTTGGGGAATTAAATGTAAAAAAAATATACCGATATGTTCAAGTTTTCTCATAGGTTCTGGCATTATGAGGGAGAATGTTCTCGTATAAGACTGAGAACAAAATTTTCTGACATACAGTGTCCGTGTGGGGCATGTACAAAACTTAGGTTTATCGTAGACAGCGAAATAGAAACAGAGGGCGCTCTACCGCAATGCATGATGGGTCGAAAAAGGGGAAAACAAAAGCTGGATGCGGATGTGATCAAAAAAACTTTCAAAATGTTGAGTATGGTATTAAACAAAAATCACGCAAAAGAATCTAAAAGCTGTATGATTAATAGTATACACCTTTATCTGTAAAAGTCGAGATACAAATAATGGCGATCTGTTTGGAGGAATTAAGAGGACATTTTGTGAGGTTGTCATCCGGGTGTCATGAGCGCGATATTGCCTGCTGCTAGTGCAGCTAAGCTAGTGCAGCTACCAAAGCCCCTCATGGTCATCCTGTAGTTTATAATCACATTTATTTTAAATATTTCAGCCAAATATGCACTTTGTAAATTGTAAAACAGAAAGTTTATATTTTGCCTACATAAATTTATTTTAATTATTTGTAATGATCGTATGTTTTTCACAGAAGCTCCAGAATTGAGACCGATCTCTCCACCTCCACGCACGCAATAAAAACTCCATGTGCAACACTTCGCGGGAGGCCGACCTCCCGTCGGCTTGTGACATCGTAAAAATGGTAAAATGCATTCGTAATGTACGCTCTTTGAACTGATCGAAACGAGCAAACTTAAAGAATTGTAAAACTTGACTTACGCCTACAAAAAAAATAGCATTGGCGACGAAAAAAGAAAACCATGTTTTACGGGCGAGCGGACCGTAAGAGTAGGGTCGGTCGGTCGGTGGGGCGATTTTTTTCTTTTTTAATTTTTTCTTTCTGGAGGTCAAAATTGGCTAAAATAGCCCCAACATCTGAAAATAAAGAAGAAAAAATGGATATTTTTTTTACAAAAAAATTTTCTAAAAAAAAATTAGCCAAAATTAAAATTTGGGCTAAAACAGGATGGATTTACATGATTTTGGAAAAAATAAAAAAAAAAAATCTGCAAAACTGAAAAATCAGGGTCGGCCAGGCCCGTAAAAACAGGGTTTTTTTATTTTCGTCGCCTTATATGATTATGGTTGAATCGAAAAGTACAGTGATGAAAAACGCAGGTAGGGTGATAAGTCTAACAGTTTTCCGTGTGCGATGAGCGATGTAGTGGGCCGTGATCAAGCGGCATCGATGACCAAGTTTGCATGTCCGTGTCGGGTATCTCAGATAAGATCAGCTCGAGCGTCGTCCCTGATGATCATCGACGGTGTGGTGCTCTTGCCCCTTTTACGGCCCCATGATCCTTTGCGGTTCTATCTACGATAAAAGGGTGCACACACTTAGTACCCTATAGACTTTGTATAGAAAATTCATGTTCTATCTTGGGCTGTATCTCGAGGTACCTGCGTTTCAGACAATGAGAGTTGCACAGTTTGTTCGCAAGACGTTCTTTTTATAACATATCAAAAATTGATCCCACTATTCGTATAAATTTTGCCAATATTTAGCGATTTCTCGGAGGGTAATAATTTCGCTACTCAAATTTTCGCCCGAAACCGGTAAATGCACGTGTGTGTTAATCCGCCAGTAAAAGAAAATAAGCTTAAATCAACACATTTTCTTCAGTAATATCATGCCAACTATCCATAAAATCGATAGGACCAAATTTAATGCAAAAAAATGTGCTCACATAGTATCAATAACTCGGAATTTTCCTCGGAAGTACGGACTATTTGCTGATGATAAATTTTGCCGAAAGTGGCCGCCAAAAAGGGTAATTAGTGGTGTGTACTTTTTAGCGAGAATACTTTTTGACCCATCATTAACTATATGTCAAAAGCTAGCTAATAAAAAGTTAAATTGAGTCGTCCACATTTCACTTCGTTAGCATTTTGTAGTTTTCGAGATATGGCATCTCAAAGATTGCCGACCAATACCGGCAACCACTCCACTTTTGACGATTGTTGAGTTTAGCGCGTGGTTTTCCTATATTTTTGACCCGATGAATAGCCTTCAAAGTTCAGACGGCACCTTTAAGCGGCTTGAAAGAATATATTGTATAATTTACCTTTGCGATGGTTGTAAAACACATTTAATTTGAATTTAAAAACCGATATGGCATTGGTAATGGTTAACAATAAGAAAATGTGGAATTTCGCCATGGTATGCAAGATGCAACAAAAACACATACCAAAAAGGGAACCGTGTTAAATTTTTGCCTCCCTTTTAGCACTTTTCAGGTGCATGCGACCTTTTACGTGCTAACAATTCTCTAAAAATCTGCAAGAATGACAAAATCAACATAAACAATTAAAAAGTATGAAACGTTTCATAAACGTGGCCAAAATTTATTCATCTAGTACATCCCATGTTGAGATTTGCCTTTTAAACAGAAAGTGGGACGTTTTTTACGACGTATTGGAATTAGAAACTGAGCGCGTTACACCTGCATTCTCTCCCCCCCGACCTCATTTTTGTAGTAAAATCGGGGACTTTAAAGGAATAGGAAAAAGGTGGTTATATAATGATTTCTTGAAATATCGTAGGACGTGGCTATATATTAATTACAAGGATTGCGAGGTTAAAATAGAGATAAAAATCGATTTAAAAAAGCAATGTACTGTAGGCCTATATAGCGATATTGGGAGAATATCTGTTGCTACCTTGACAACCATTATGCTGCGGCGTGTACGAGCCCGTATTTTGAGTTAATATAAGTGATTTTGTTGCCCTAAAGAGCAATACGAAGAGAAACCCCAATAATTCGGTTCTGATTAAATATTATAGTGTTTTAGAAAATAGAGGATAGATTAAAATACAATAAAGCTGTTGAATTGATGCTGTACCGACCAAAACGGGTGTATAACGAGACTAGCATCATGCTTGCACGCTTAACGGGGCACACCACTATTACGCCTTCCATAGACTTGTATAGAAAATCTCTGTTTATCTTGGGCGTATCTCGAGGTACCTTGCGTTTCAGAAAATGAGGGGCACCAGGTTGTTCGCAAGACTTTCTTTTATAACATATCAAACTGATCACAACTATTCCGTATAAATTTTGAAATATTTGCGATTTCATCTCCCTCCAGAGGGTAGTAACTTCGCTACTAAAATTTCGCCCGAAAAACCCCCCCACCCCGGAACCGCACGTGTGGTTATCGCCAGTAAAAACGGCAAAATAAGCTTAAATTCAACAACATTTTTCTTTTAGGATATCATGCACACTATCCATAAAATCGATAGAGACAAAAATTTTAGCAAAAATGTGCTCAAATAGTATCAATAAACTCGGAATTTTTCCCCGAGAACGGACATTGCTGTGATAAATTTTGCCGGAAGGGACCGCCAAACGGGTAATTAGTGGTTTGTGTATAAACCTTATGGCCTGGCCCATTGGGCCATTTGGCCATTTGGCTGAAATAAAAGATAAGTTGTTTGTACAGCACCTCTGCCTTTGGGACTTCAAGTATGTGGCAGGATAGCTTCAGCATCCTATTATAAACATGACCTACTATCTTTTTTCTTATACCCCACTGTGGGATCTTAAGAGCTCTTAAGCATGAGGCAACTGCAACCTGTACCTTTTCCCAAAGTACACTGGTAGTAGTAGGTCTATAAATAGGAGCCATGGTTTCCCCCCAGATATGACTAGATGCCACTAGTTATAAGACTGCGAGGTTTAAAAGGCCAAGAGACTAGTAGCAATGTGACTGGAACTTGGAAGTATTACACAACTCCTGGCAATAACTACAGGCGAGTTGTTTTATTTGATTTGTAGCGAGTATAGTATAAAGCCGGCCAAAAGGCATGTATACATTTCAGGAAGGCCCCTTTATTAAGAGTAACAGTATTTGTGACATTTGGACCAATCTGTGAACACCGCATATAAAGCTTCTATCTTGTGAATGAATCTGGTGGTTGATGCTAGCACAGATTTGCAGCTAAATTGAGAAAGTTTATCAACTTTTCAGAGAAAGCCCCTTTAATCGGCCTAGAATGCATGACCACAGACCAGAAACTGTGCAAACACTCCATGAGAGTGGGTCAGTGTTCTTCTGACCCAAGTTTCTTACTCAGTTCCACGGCATTAAGCATAAAGAGTTCCCATAAAGAAACAACAATATGTTCGCCGCCTATTGGCCTACAGCACACAATCAGAGAATCAGAGATGAATGTATTTGTTTTGCCAATAAACACATTTAAACTGATTAACTTAAATCCATAGCTGTGACAAATTTAGGTGGATAACTCACATAGTACACTCTAAATAAATACAGTTTCCATTTGTCGGCACTAAAGCCAAAATTTTGTATGCCAAGGCATAGTTGATTAGGATTTTAATTTATATACATTCAATTCAATTGTCAATAGGGTTAAATTTCAGCTTTGAGTATGTTTTGAAATTGTACATCTGTCACAGCAGGCTGTCACTTTAAAGAGGATAAAATTAAATAAAAGACAATTGAAAAAAACAACACACAAAAAATAAAGTGGTGTGTTTTTTTTTGTACAAATATGGAAGACAGTACAATTGATTTCAGGCCAAAGGGGCCCCAAAGGCCGTGTTTTCATGGGCCAGGTTTTGTACATGCCTTTCGGTCCGGGGCACCATATGAAGTCCCCTCACCCATCTGGTCTATTGTGTTCTCCTTGTAGTCCACCCTCCCAATCTCGGTATGACCTGGACAAAAATGCCTACAGGTTTCTTGCTGAAACTCGATATTCAAATCTGGAAAGAGTTATAACGCGTAATATATGATGTCTACATAGTTTCCGTTTGTTATATCTTTTTGTTTTACATGCAGAAGACAAACTGACCACCATGACCAACCAAACAGAAGAAAGACAGGCCGAGAACAAGACGTGGATCGAATTACCCCAATTAACCCCTGCCCACGCGAAGTGGCAGCGAGGAGAGTTCAAATGCACTGTACGCGGGCAATGGCAAATAGCGGTTGTGAAATTGGCGGTTGAGTTGATGGCGAGTTGAGAGGCGAGTTTGTGTTCCATCATGTGCAGGCGAGGTACAACAAGGTGGTGGCGAGTTACAACAAGGTGGAGGCGAGTTACAACAAGGTGATGGCGAGTTACAACAATTACCGCGAGTTCAACTGGTGTTTCAAATTGGGGGTTGAACTTGATAGAAACACAATGTGTTTTTCTTGTTGGGGAACATCATTTGCAACTTTTTTATGTGGTCTAAATTCGAACACCCTTAACAGGGTTCTAGGAAGTTAACACATTTTGTGTCAATGTAATTTTTTTTTTAACAAAAACACGGAGGATGTTGAAGTGTGGTTAACATTTAGATCACATATCACCTTTTAACAAAATGACATGAGATTTTTTAGGATACTAATTTCCTCAAATTTCACTGTCTCGGTTGTAGACGTTTCAAGGTGGTATTGGTACAAGGCTGTTTGCAAAAGAAAACCGCAAAACCAAACTTGGTTTTTGAACTGGCCTGCTATCGTAAGCTGTTCCCCATAGAAAGACGCGTTTTGACTTTCTGTCGTGCACGACAGAAACTCCTAAATCATCATCTTATTACATAAAGACGGCGTTTCGGCGTATTCAGTCACTTCAGGTGTGTCCTAATAGTTGGGTAAGCAGTCGCAAATCTGGTAAAAAACCGGGTTCTATAAAATGGGGCGGGGCTTCTTTCTGGAAAGCCTCCTCATGTCTCTTTAAATAATACACACTGGACAAATGGCAGCTATTGCAGATGGGGCCTTCCTTGCACTAAACCCTCGATGTGTTGGTGTTACATATAATAATACTCATGTGCCAAAAGATAATATGTAATGTTCCAAATGAGAACACATAAATAATGTGTTCAAATTTGGGTGTTCAAAAATAGATTTAATATCAACGTGTTCAATAGCCAAATTTTGAACATGAAATTTAAAAATGAGAACATGAAAACCATAAATAAATTGTGTTTACTCTGGAGTGTTCAATCTGACAGCAAATTTGTATTTTGACAGTGTCAGAAATTTATATACCAACCATCCTAAAGTTTATTTTAATAAGATAAAGCAAGTGGACCCAAAGACCGTAGATGGTTTCCATCTGATTAATACAATGTCTAGTTGTATCCATACGGGCAGCAAATACAATAATGCAGGGATCCCGTAAACCTGGGACCACAATATAATACTTCTTCAATACCTTTAAAATTTTTAACGCAAAAACACCATTGACGTTTTATTGAAACGCGATATTCAAGTCTGGAAAGTTAAAACGTGTATATATGTGTCTAATCTAGATTTCCGTTCTATTATTGTAATTGAAGCAGAAGAAAACGGCCCCCACCACCACAAAACATAAGAGACAGTCCGAGAACAATGCCGGGGGTCCACTTGTATTCCAAGGTGGATACAATGCTCGGTGTACTAAACGCGTATGGTCGTTTTTTGAGATCGGCGATGTACGCGCGTACATTGTTTAGAGTATCAAAATCGTCAAAAGGCAAAATAAGGGTAGCTTTCACGTCGAAAAATACTTGTTTAGGGGGTAAGTACTTGTAAAATGCATTGAAATGCTGGAAATAGTGGATTTTCTCCCCGTTTTCTCTGATTTCATCTGGTAAGATTCCCCGAGTGATTTTAAAACCGATTTCACCCTTAATTTTTAGCTTATTTTCTCTATGTCTTTGCCGTCTCTACATATATAGCCTTTATAATTTGGAGTTTTCATTTCATTTTCGCGTGTTAATTCTACACTATAATGACGTTAGATGTAGGCCTATGTGCGTAGAACAGAATTAGGCCTGTCTCTAATTATTTCAATCAAAAAACTGTTCCTTCCGACACCCGATATACCCATTAATTCTAAAAATGGGAGGTACCACTTTTATAAGAATTGAAATTTAAATTTAATGGAATTTAATTTTAAACTTCCTTCGCTGTAGATAATGCGCAAATTGATGCTTTTACAACAAAAGAGTGAAATAAAACACTTCGATGATCATGTGTAAAAAAACCCCTTTTTTCCCTTTATCAGGGCCAATTACAATAAAAGCCTAGCGTCTGTAAAGGGTTAAAGGTACATTTTATAAAGGTACTCGTTTAGGGTCAACTGATGTCACCATACTTGTTAGGGTGGATTTTTTTAGGACCTGCATGGCAAATTACTGTTTAGGGTTTTAAAATTGAACCAAAACACTTGTTAAGGTAGCAAAAATCAAGCCCAGAGTCCTTGTTTAGGGTAGCAAAATCAACCGAATACTGCTAGGGGTGTTTTTTTTCCCCTTGCAATGACATACGCGTTTTTAGGGTACCTGTTTTTGGGAGGCCATACACGACAAGGATATCCACCTGGGAATACAATGCCCGCCCCCCCCCCCCGGGAACATCGACGTGGAGTGAATTACCAGGCTGCCCATCGCCATATCGCGAGGTGAAGCGAGGGAAGAGTTCAGAATGCACTGGTACGCGTTTCAAAGAGAGCATAATCATAAATATGTTTTACCTCTGGATGATGTTCAAGATGACAGCAAACAAATTGTAATTTTGACAGTGTCAAAAATTTCAATCACAGAAAACAAATTGCAAAAAATAATCAACGTGAAATAAAATATTTATTACAAATTCCCCCTTGTTTTGACCCATGAATGTGGTGAAAGATGTCAGTACATATTTTAACTGCGATGTTCAGAACTGAACGCATTTAACACCTGGCTTAAAAACAGTGGAACACGTCTGTCAAAATGTGTTCTAATGCCTATATATCACACTTTAGGTAATAGTCGGCACTTAACCTGCAATATAATTTCAACTTTTTTTAAAATAGATAATTATACCTTTTCAGAATTACGACCAATTGGAATCTAGAAGTACAAGGCCAACCAAATGAAAAATACAACTGCGGCAATCCAAATGACTAGTTTTTACTAATTTTAAGAAGTTTTAGCCAACCTGAATCATTTAAAAACTGTAGATTGTGCATAAAAATGTACAAGGGTAAAAAAAAATTTACGGACTACAAAACCCAATAGCCGGTCCGGAAGCCGGTACCCTGTATAAATCTGGATACGTTTCCTCCAAGGTAAAATCATACACGCCGGGCTTGAGTCATTTTAGTAAATCCACTAAGGACCGCAGGATAAGCCAAGCGCCCTCAATAGGTGTAACTAGGCTGATGAATTTGTGATTTTGCGATATTGCGTGACACAATACTAGTTTTTTCATGAGGTAGGCCGTTGCTTTCCTCTATACAAATTGCCATCACGAACTAAAAAAACTGAAAAATCCCTCCAAATTGGAAGGTGATGGTTTTCACACCCACTATAAATAATCATAAGACTTTCATACTACTTCTTAAACCCTGTCAATGCGTTTCGCCCGTCCTCTTGGGGAAGGGGGTTATCACTAATAAAAAAAATCGTTTTTCATTGAGCCTACACTTCAAATTTCTCTCAAAGAGCTATTTTCTTCAAATATGAACCGTTCGCGGATTAGAAACTTCACACGTTTTAAGTTATTGACGTGTGAAAATTGGTACCAGATAATGTAAAACTGAGGGCGCTTATCCTGCCAGGGTCCTTTGTTGTATATCACAATGTAGCTCTAAAATTCTATGTTGTGCTTCCATAAATCTCGTGTGTTGGTTTCTGAAGATTTAAGAATAAAATCTCTGAAAATTAATTTTGAGAGCGGAGAGCGAGAGAGAGGGAGAGAGAGATAGAGAACAAAAAACCTCCTTACTTTTCGTCGAATAATCACTATAGTTTCTGTACACATGCCAGCGCAAACATGTTCTTGTGTATTGATATAGACAAGGGTTTATGTTGGTGTGGTCATTAGTATTTTTTTATCCTAAGCTCTTTCCATAACTCACTGAATACACCACATTTTCCACGGTTTTAATTAAACTATCTGTTATAGTTATTCCTTCAAACGAACGATTGAAAAACCCACTCTAAAGAGTGAAATCTCACTCCAAAAAAGATCCAGCTGATGACCGCATCTTTAAGAGTGAGATCCACTCAAAATTAACGATTGGAACAAAATAACTCTAATGAGAGTGAACTGATAACTAACGTCCTTTTTAGATGTGAACTAGTCCTCTTAGATTTGTGATTCTTAGGAATTTTGTTACTTGTTTGGTGAGTATAATTGTTGTGTAGGTCATAATTCATAGCAATCGTGACATGAATAAATATTGTGGCGCATCATTGGCATGACCTATTCCGTGAGAACAGATGCTGATTGTGGCATGCCTAGACGTGTATGATCCCGGTAAGGCATGCCCGTGAACATGCATGATTGTGCGTTTTCGTACATGTGGTATAAGCCCTAGCCTGGCCTGGATCCTGGCGCAGACTACCGTAGTACGATTGATAATACAGTAAATAACGTTTAATGCTTCTCCACACTTTGTCTGTAACTGCTATGAACTGTGACCGACATATACAATATACTCCCTGAAGATATCTATTTCTTCAACTAATTTCAACTCGTTCAAACAACCGTTTTGCTGACGGCCTCACTTACTCGTCCTCCATTTTTGTTCGAAATATCACCGCGATTTGCGGCGTTTCTGATTGGCTATAGTTCACTCACTCCGAAAAAGAGTGAGCATTTTTCTCACTCTTTTAGAGCTAAATTCCGGTCGATAAGAGGTCTAGAGTGGGCTTCACTCCGAAGAGCGTGGCATTTGAGCCACTCGTAAGATAGTGAGCTCTGTTAACCGAGAGTGAAGGTGTCGGGTTGCATTTTCTCGCTCATTTAGAGCTAAACGCCACTCGATTAGAGTTAATTAATAACGACTTCAGAGTGGATTTTTTTCACTCTTTCATTTTAAGAGATACTGTGATTTTTTAACCGTATTGGGTTTTTGATGGCAGAATCCCCGTATAATATTGTAAAATTTAGTCTTAATGATATTTTGCGCAACGAAAGCGAAACGATTTTTTTAAGTTGGGAAGAGGGGCCCAGGGTTAATTTAAGGGGAAAAATAAACACGGGGAATATGCAAATGTGATTGCAACTATGTCATTTTGACTCATGAACTTAGTGAAAGTATTTCAGAAGAATTTAGTTTTATTTGAAATTCAAATTGTGCAAAGAAAATCTGTTTTCGTCGCAAAAGCACTCCTATATAGGAGTGGATATTTTGCGAAACAGAGTCATAAGCACTCGTGAATACATCACTGTTACTCTCATGAAACATCATTTTCAAATGAAAGGCATTAGACTAAGAAAGAAAGTCACTGCAACTAGTCAAAACATCAAATATTTCAGGGGACTCTACCACAAAATCGTTTCGCAAAATATCTCCCTATAGGACCTAATGATTTTGCGAACAGTTTTCACTAATCCCTAAATAACTACATACATCAAACAGTCGTCAAATGAAAGGTTTTTTGAAAGAAAGAAGAGAAGTCAAAATATCAATCTTTGAGTGGACACCCACAAAATCTGTTTCGCAAAATATCACCTCCTATATACGTCCTGATTTTTGCGAACAGGGTTCAGAATTTCTCATTAATCCACATCACGTGTACTCTCATGCAAACAACATCAAACTGAAAGTTTTTGGAAAGGAAATAAGCCGTTAGAGAAATCAAAACATCAAATCTTTCAGTGGAAATCTACCAATCAAATCTGTTTCGCAAAATATCAACTCCTTGAATTTTGCGAAACACATGTCCTACCCCCACTGTCTTTTTCACAGACAGCAGTAGGAGGGGCTCTTACGCGTATCGAACGGTTTAGGTCGTGGCGGCCAAGTCTCATTCATTATAGCAATTCACCCAAAATATCAAAAGAAAATTCAGTTCAATACGGCGTGCAAACCACAACCAATTTAGGTGCATGGATGGGGGTCGGTCATGGGTGTTCCAGTGAACTGACATACGACTCGTCCTCGTCGTTATTAATACAAAAAAAAAAAAAAAAAATCGAGTGAAAACCTTCCAGTGGAACTCCAAACGGTTTTGGATAAGAAAAATATCCTTGACAACATAAAACAATTCAGAATTTTTCGTCAAGATTTCGCTTTTACCGTGTTAAACCAATGGCGACGCCTGAAATTGAGATTTCGTGGCCGCCCTCCATGGACGGTTACAGACCAAAACGTGACCACTTCATGGCCACCCTCCCCTGGGACGGTTACAGACAAAAACTTGACCAATTAAGCGTTTATAAATTTTTTTTTCCCCATCTAACCATGTAAAAATATACTAAAACAATATCACATGAATTAAGTAGGGACAGAGATGAGATGCCCACATCAAAAACGCAGTGGGTGAGGCTGATGGCACCCTATATACGTACATATATACAAAAATAATATACCTATATACAAAAATAATATAAGTAATAAATAAAGAGGTTAACATATTGAAGTAAATGATTTTGACGAACTTATGAAAATAAAGTTTTATTGGATCAAATGTTTAGAGACACTGCCCACATTGAACAATGTTTAGTGCGCCTACATTTTTCAAAATTGATATTTTGCATGGTTGTCAAAGAATTTATATCGGCCACCATTAGTCCTCACGTCAGCAGACGACACGGAACCTCCTTCCACCATCCCCCCACCAACTCCAAAAACCTGGTGGTTGTGGGGATGATTGGGGGGGGGTGTGGATGGGGACGGTGGTGGTGTGGTGGCGGCGGTAATGGTGGATTCAATGATAGTGATGGCGGGGGTGGTGGGGCGCCCGTAGTGGTGGTGGTGGGCATGGTGAGTGGTGGATCTGTGGATGTGGACGGGGTGAAAAAATACATTTCTGACCATCACCACCACACCACACCAACTCCCCCATCACCATCACCAACAACCACCACCACCAACTCCAGCGCCACAGCCGCCCAACTCCCCTCAACCACCTCCCCACCATGGTGGTGGTGTGAAGGAGGACAGATATATGAGTAGAAATAGAAAGAGATTCACCACCAACCTTCCTCATGTTTCTCCCACCCCACCACCACCACCCCAACTCCAACCAACACCTGCGGGGGTGGCGGTGGGTGGGGGATTTGGTGGTGGGGTATAGAGGATTTGGGGGATGAAACAAAAAGTGTCAGAAGATAATTAAAATACTTTCTACTATATCAGAGTCTCACATCACCACCCCCATCCACAATTTTTTCCACATTAGTCAGTTTTAATATAAACCGTTTTGGGTGATTTCACTAATATCGAGTATGGCGACACCTAGCACGGGGGGGGGGGGGCCCAACCTAACAGCAACCGGTGAATTCAAAGGGATATCAACATCGGCCAACATCCTGGTCACGAATATTTAACACTTACATGCCGTTAAAATTACACTGTTTTTGCAACGAGGCTAATCCACTAACACCGACGGATTTGGAAGTCCATAATTTTTTCCTAAATTTATTGAGTTATATTACTAAGATTTCTTTGAAACGAATGGTTTATAGAGGGTGATTTTTGAACATCACTGGGACGAGGCTGCCCGTAGAAAAAATCCCTAAATTGACCTTGGAAATCGAGCAGATCGTTTCCGAACCCCATCACGACCGTATCATGAATCAGTGCGTCAAGACGTCGCCGCATACTGTCCACAAGTTTGTTTAATGGTATCAAGCGGGCAGTGCGTCCCACTCATCGGTCAGAGCCTGAGCTAACTTCCATAGAGTTTGAGGAAGATCGTCACATGTCATTGATGGCTCGGTCTAAGGCATCCCAGGCATGCTCGATATAGTTCATATCAGGGGAGCAAGCAGGCCATGGCATCTCTGCTACAACCCCTCTGCCTCAAGAAATTGTCTCAACGACGGCCATGTGCGGCGTGGTGTTGTCGTCTTGCAGACAGTGGTTTTCCAGAATGCCCAGGTACACTACGGCGTTCATGCTTCCATCTGACACCACCAGTGACGTTTTTCCTCTATAATGTATACCGGCCCATACCAGAGTTCTCACCACGTAATCGACGAACCCTTTGTCTTCCATCTTGACGGTCAAGGAGGTAGCGGCTCTTGTTCATAAAGGCCACATGTCGCCAGGGTCCGAGCTGTAATCTTCTGCGCTCCCTAGCACAGCGAAGTCGAGCAACTGGTGAACGTTAGGCGTGGACAATTTGGTCATTCGCCTTGCTCAGTAACCATGTTTACAGTTGACTTGGCGGGAAACGTTGATTCGTACCGTGACGACGAAGACGGTTCTGTGGCATTTTTTCCGGGCTCTAAGGCACAGATTAAAGAGACATGGGGAGATTTCCAGAAAGAAGCGCCCCCAATTTTTCTCGAACCTAGGTTTTTTACATATTTGGAATGCTTACCAATGTATTAGATCACACCTGAAGTGAATAAGCCGAATACGCCGTCTTTATGTAATAAGATGATGATTTAGTAGTTTCTGTCGTGCACGACAGAAAGTCAAAGCATGGTTTTCTATGGGGAACGATTACGATAACAGGCAAGTTCAAAACAAGGTTTGCGGTTTTCTATTGCACCTATTTGTCCAATAAACCTTCCAAACGTTCTCGGTAGGTGGTCTACAACCGATCTAGTGAAATTTGAGAGAAATTCATATCCTAAAAAAATCTCATCCTGTCACTTTAAGCAGTCGGCGATCATCTCGTCTCGTGGTGGTCCTGGAGATTCTCGTGGATTCAAACGACCCACCTTTCGATGTTGTTGACGATGATTTTACGACCCGTATACATACTCTGCGATATCCCAATGAAATCAGCGACTTTGGTTGTTTTGTACCCTTTCCGTCGGAGTGAAAGCACTTTCTGTGGGTCGGCGTACTGCCTTAGGACACTGCCGTGAAACTAGCCTGGGAACCTCTGTGTCAGTTTTGTTGTAACGGTAACACCAACTCTGAAAAACGTGGGCTCGTTCACACAGGCTTGGAGCAGGATCGAAAAGGAAACAAACAGACGTCTGGCATTTATAAAACCACTCCCTACAAAGGCATTGTACGTAATTCAAAATTGATTGCATGTATTCACTTCACCCGGGTAGTGGGGAATCATAGGTATTTAATACCTCTGCTGCCCATTATGAAAATGCAGCATTCTGATTGGTATTTACTTTCCATATTCTGCAATAATGGGCCGCGATGCCTTTTCTCATTATATCACGCTGTTTTCGGTAATAGAATAGAAATAAATGGTTTGGAGAGTACTATTTATGACTCATAAACCCACTTGAGCATATTATTTCCGAGTGGTTTTTCTTTGTTTCGCGTAAAATTATATACGCGAATGCCACGCTTACCTCAAATATGAATATGCATGAGTGCATTATGACCCAGTTTGAATATGCATGCGTGCATTATGACACGTTTTAAATATGCATGCGTGCATTATCAGGGGGGTGCATTATCAAGCTTGCATTATTAAACAATAGAATTTAATAATGCAAGCACGCATGCTTTTACTTCCCCCCGAGTTGAAAAGCGCTTTGAACAGTTCACTTGCCATGGGCAATCAAATAATAACAAGGGCCCGAACGTTCATTATCAAACTCCCAGGTTATGTGGCTTACGAACGGGGAAAGAATAGATTGGCACTCACTACAGAGTCTATACCTTTAAATAGAATCCTATTTCTATGGTGTACAAAACAAAAAACAAGAAAAAACTTTACGGCAGTAGGCCTACAATTGTCTTATTTAACATCTGCGGTGTTAATAACCCGATTTGACCTATACAAATAGTGCGATACATCAAGAACTTAATGAATAATTATCGGCATGCAAATCGACTGCGCTTATTAATCAAATCCGATTGGTGAAGTACGTATTGACTAATGCGTAATCGCTACGTTCAATTGTAATCATGGCAATTATGTAAAGCTAACTAGTATTAAGCTGGTACCTCATCGAAGTTTCAATCAATATACATGTATAACTTTTCACACCTTCTTCTCCCAATGATTGCGCTCGATGCCAAGTCACCCAGTGTTGTGGGATGGAACGTTCGTTAGAACGACGATATTTCTGTTATAAATTTGTAACAAGTATCCCAAAATATATCAGAAAAAGAGTTATTACTATTGTTTTTGGTTTTGATGGTTTTGTATACAAATAATGGCATATGTGGTTATGACAGATAATGCATTAGTGGAGTGCATTCTTATGGGGATATAATTGCATTCTTGGAGGCATTAATAAAGTAATATATGGATAAGGCGGGGCCACCGTGAGCACTCGCGCTAAAGCGCTCATGCTCACAGTGGCCCCGCTAATGCATATGTTAAATTTTATTAATGCCTCCAATAATGCAATTATTATCCCCGAATGCACTCCACTAATGCCTTATCCTATAACAAAATGTATCCGCGCCTGGAAAAAATTAAATAATGGACTCGGCTGCGCGTCGTCACCATTATTTTAATTTTTGTTCCGACCCTCGACACATTAGTCGCCCAGAACGGATACTGCATCACCCTTTATTTCTTAAATTATCACCTACTCTAATATGATTATGAGGCTTTCAACTAGAAAACTTTTTAAGTTGATTGGTCTAAAAACTGTATTCCAGTTATGAGCAGCAAGTGTATGTATTTGTTTGACATTACGTATAACACTATATTAAAATTGTGGCTTAGCAATTGAACAAGCTTGAACACTTCCTTGGCCTTCTCCTTTGTACCATGTTTACAAGCTAAACAGCATGTAATTGGCTAAACATCATATTTAAGTGTCACCGCCGAACGAGTTCGGAACGGGGACTATGAAATGAGCAGCGGCCGTCCGTCTCGTCCGTGCAAATGTTAACCCATTTTGTGTATGATTTATCTGCAGTTCTGTAAGGGCTCAAGTATGTAACTTGGTGGAAAGAAGCGGTATGATGAGTTCTCGACCTGTTTAGATTGTGGCCGTAAAATATGTTAATTAAGTATCTAATTTTGGCATAATTTATGAGAATTTTCCTTCAAGGCCTGTTTACAATTTTTCTGGAGTTTCCATAAGGCGTATAATATGTAACGATGTGGAAAGAAGCGGGCCGAAGAGTTCTTGACCTGATTAGCTTTTGGGCGTATTTCGTGCAATTTGAGTATGCAATGACATTAATATGCAAAAATCAGCGTATTTGCTATAATTGGTGGGGGGGTGGGATAAACGGACATCGGATACTTCAAAATTCCTGTGCTGCATGAAAGCCGCTCATGGTCACATCTTTTTTGCAATTTGAAAAGTATGTGATATAATCGACGTAGGTATGCAATGAGCTAATTAAATAGCGTAAATTACTGTATCTCTAAAACGGTACTCGGATAGGCAAAATGGGGAGGGGTGAGGTGTTTGGTGGGGGGTAGGTGTTGCGGGTGTTGGGGAGGGGGTGGATGTTGCGGGGTTTTGGGTGGGGTGGTTGTAAAAACAAGGGTGTGGGAGGGGGTGGGAGTGTTTGGCGGGTGTTGGTGAGGGATGAGGGTGTTGCAGGGTGTTTTGGGAAAGGTGGAGGCCAGTTAAGGGGTATTGGAGTGGGGTTGGGTGTTGAGGTGTGTTAAGGAGGGGGTGGGGTGTTTGCGGGGGGGGGGTGTTGCATGGGTTGGGTGTTGGGGGAGGGAGTAGAGTGTTGCGGGGTATTGAGATCGGGTTGGTGTGGTTGAAGTTGCCTTTACACATGTTTAGTGCTCGCAACAACCGGCGGGACATATTTTTACGGCATCGCGTAAATACAGTTTCGCCTTGTTGCTATTTAACACTAGCCATTCACAACTGACAAAATGACTGATGATCGCGGGTGATTATAGTGGCTTTAAAACACTGTTAAAAGGTGTGTGCCCGATCGAACCTCGTCCATCCACTTTACTCCATCAAATGGAGATTTGGTATCAAAGAAAGTTCATTTTTCTCATTACCCCAGTGAAATCGTAGGCCTAGGAAATGTTTCCTTTGATTTTATGAACAAAAACGGCTCAAATGTGTAAAGGCCAGAACCATGTCCCTACATTGTTACAAATAAACCTGTAAAAAACAGGGATTTGACTGGCAGCTGGGACCTCACAACGTGCAGAACGTAAAATAACTGAGCCGTAAAATTACGAAACCATTGCAGGGAGCGTCAATACGGCGTAAAATCTCAGCTTCAACGTATTGTTGTTTTTTGACTTGTTAAACAATATAAAGAATGAAAAGTTATACAATCCCCTGATAAAATGTTCACGTTGTAGCTTTGGCATCATACAAACGTTGTATTTACGTTTACCCCAATGGGTTGTAGAAAAAGTTTATTTTCAGGCAACAATTTTGAGAAAAAAGCAATAACCAAATTGTAAAACGTTAATAAATAAAGATTTAAACCCGTATTTTACCCTTTGTTTTGTAATGTAATGTATAGCTATTCTTAATGTAACCAATTCTTAATCTCATATGAATAAACTTAATACATATACCTACAATAGATTCAACCATGGCCTTAATATTACAAGTGTCCTAACCTACATAACTTTACTGATAGCAGATACTACAATAAAATATAATATAATTTATGTGTTTACTACTTTTTTTTTCAAATTAAACTCAATATAATACAAAAGGAGGAAAATAGTTTTTCCAAACTATTTAAAAAAATTATAGGGAAAATAAGATTTGCAATTTTTTAATGACGTTTACTTACGACTTTATTTAACACATTTTATAGGTACACTGTTTTTTCTAGTTCCTTTCTTACATTAAAAACAAATGAGTTACAAAAGAACGTAATATTACGGAAACATAACGATCAGAGTATAAATACTACCTTTTTCAAAGTGTAGTATTATTTGTCTAGCCACTGTTTATTTCCTTTTTTCTGCTTCCAATTGTATATAATTATGTTAGTAGATAGGTATATAAACGCATGACGATTATTGAAACTTGGAGGTTTCCGTAATTTTAAACACAAGGTAAAGTCTTGTAAAATTAGGAACATTTTAACAGTGTTGGGCCAATATACCCTTTGCACGATCCCCACATGCATCTCGTATTGGTGCCCATGTGCCAAAAAAAAAGTTGTTCGTTCGCTTCGCCGAAAGTGCCTAAATTACAATACAAAAGTACCTTTTCACGTAAAGTTAATCTTACAACATGTAGAACGAATATCAAAGGAACAACAAACCAATCGAGCACTGGTGTTGAACTCACGGCAAAAAGTGATATTTTCGATCGAAACTGTGCCCTACTTGTCGCCTGCCGGACGTTTACGTATATGCAACGTCCAGAAGGGTAAATATAAAGAATTCTGGTATTCTCTTTATGCTGTCACCTATTGTTATCAGACGTTAGTCTGTAATAGTGGAATTGGTTCTACTTTTGAAAATCCAACAAAATTATGTGCTGACAGAAGACAGTAGGTGTGCACGTATTTGGGGTAGGTACTGCCTTTTGCAAGGTTGTGAAGAAAAATTGACTTCTTTCAACCGTGGTTTGGATAGAGGAGAGCGGTGTTAGAGGCATAAATTGGATATGATATGTGGTTGAAAGTCTATTCCAGGGCCGAAAGGCTTGGTTTTGTTTTTTTATGAAGGAAAAAGGTGTATTTTTGGATGATTCTGACGCAAGTTATTTCAAGAAAGTAAGTACATTACCGATTTGCCAAAGTGGAATATTCCATGTTTTTAAATGGGAGTATCATATGGAGGAAATGTATAATGAGTATGCTCGGAGAGAGGTGTAGGTTGACTAAAATGTAAAAAATATTGGAAATCTGAAGGCATATGGCGTGATTTTTAACATAGACATTTTAGATGTGTACACAGAAGGCTATAAGTTGTTGTTGTTTGTTGTATGTAATCGGACCCGAATGTTACCCTTTTTGCAAGATGGTTTTGACTTGTGGACTGAAGATGTACATAAGAATCAAGTTAATCAAATCCATATTCCACAATGCATTGTGTCAAATTATCGTTAATAATGCTGGTAAATACTCTATAACATCGCGATCTATAGATGCATCTAATACTAACTTGAATAAAGATAGTTTAATTTGGCATCGATGACACATTCATCTTTTGACTACCGGCATATAGGAGTAACTAATAAACTTGATGGATTAAACTTCTCTGTGAAGGACATAATTGATTCAATAGCTAATTGTAAGAATAATAAAGCCCGGCACCGATAATTATAACAATGAATTGATTTACAAATGGTGGGGACGCTATGGTTGACTCCCTTTTTCGCCTATTCAAGGCTACACACTCTTGAGTGCATCCCAGATCAGTGGAATGAAGGGAGATATTTCCGATCTTTAAAGAAAGGAGATCTAAAGACCTGACAATTACAGAGCATTAACTAACTCATTGTAGTCTCGAAGGTTTATAAGAGAATTGTTCGCCCTAGGCATTGGTCAATGTTTATCGAGAAGAAAATGAAGATTCTTAACTGAGGTTCAAGGTGTTTCGGAAAGACAGGCG
>JAMKCH010056947.1:0-19056 GCA_023653785.1 Ophioderma brevispina | reverse complement strand
GGGGTTAGCCCTCTGACCGGGAAAAATTGGCCTTTTGACCACCCTAAGAGGGAAAATTTCCCAAGACTGGGAAATTTGCCCCCTCAGAGCGGGCAGGCCCGATACGCGACTGAGTGCATGTTATATAAAAATTAATAAATAGTATGCATGTTGCAACACACAATAAATATTGGCTAGAACTGTTCAAAAATTGAGATCAGAAAATATTTAAAATATAACTGGAATGTTTCATAACTCAAAAGGTTTTGGAGGATAAAAGTGGTCTATATAACTTTATAACAACCATATTTTTCTCGGTTTTCTTAAATTTCAAATTACATATATAGTTCCCATCTTTTAAAGTAATGTACACGCTTAAAATATATACCAAACTTTAAACGAATCAACAGTTAAATGGGTAATATACTCAATAGTAAAATCTAACATAATCTAAACAATTTAGAGGGCACTAACGCTTATACAAACAACTTCCCAAAGAAAATATCAATTTTTTCCTGAAAGGCGAGTTTTTTTTTTAAATGACGTATTAGTAATTATTTAGTTTGCAGAATATCCAAGTTAACATCAAAGAAAATCAAACTTTCACAATATGTTTACCAAGTCTATTTTTGTAACACGGTTTACTAAGCGGTGGGTGGTAAACACCACGAGAATTCATTATCATAAAGCAATAGATGATTTCGATGTTGGTACCAGTTGATAGCTTCGGTCCTCCCAGTGGCATAACAGGGGGGGGGGGCAGGGGATGCAGGTTCCCCCCCCCCCGACGACTTTGGCCGGGAAGAAATGTGAAAAAATCATGCTAAATCAGCCGTTTTTTGGCCCTCTGACCGGGAAAAATTGGCATTTTGACCCCCCTGAGAGGGAAAATTTCCCCAAACTGGGCCCGATACGCCACTGGGTCCTCCGTTTTCTATTGCTTCCAACATAACCTAGTATGGCGTCACAATGACGTCAAAGTTCACAAGTTGGCAAAATTGGTCATTTCCACAGACACACATCAGAGTATCAAATGAAAAAATGAAATTTTGCATAAAAAAGGTAGGAATATTGGATTTTCATGCGGGTTTTGGCCCCAAATGATATGGAAAATGACTAGTTTTTAATCAACATATAATTTTAGAGCCAAACAGTGCACAATATTAAAACAAATGAACTAATAACTAAAGGGTAATGCAGTATCATTTATAGGCGAATAATGTGCACGCTCGAGGTCGGAAAAAATAAATAATGGCCCCCATTATTTTTTGTTTCGCCCGAGGATACATTATGAGCCCATAGATGATACTACAAAACCTTTATTTCTATTCTATTAACTAAAACAACTTGATTTATTTTGTTTGTTTGTTTGTTTAGGTTTTAAGGTAATATGCCCAATTAATGTGTATTTTGTATGCTGATGAATGAAAATAAATTATAATGCATTAGCGGCTCATTATTGCCGAGTAATGGGCAGTAAACTGACCAATCAGAATGCCGCATTTTCAATAACGTGTAGTAGAGGTAATAGAACCACTCCCCACCAATCGACTTCGACGCTAACCCCGGTGACGGTGCTATCTTCACATTTGTTTCGCCAAAATGAGCAGAAGGATGTGAAATAATTATATGGAAGACTTAACGAAAATTTTGGGCACCGGAGGAAAGTTTACCTGGTTGGTAACTCCTCCCCTTTGGTAATACGAGGGTTAATGTCACTACGCCATCCTAAAAGTTATAAATTTGGTTCATTTGTACAAATGTTAAAACTACCAAACTTGGATAGTTCTTTTTCACGGCGCACACACCGTAGGTTTCAATTAGTACAAGTAACATAATTAAAACACAAATATTAAAATGTGAAATAACATGGCCAATCCCTCATGAAGAAAGGTAAATTTCAACGATTGCCCTAAATCTTGACAGACCTATTATCGATTTTGATCACTGAAGTAGCAATTTTTGTCCCAGCGAATACGTATTCGTTCGCAATTTATCTGTGTGCTTTGAGATATTTGGACACGCAGGGCTATCGAATACGCATAATTTCCCTTTTATTTTTGGGTACAATTAAAGAGTACATAAAAGGCAACCAGAATCAACTATTAACTCAATTTGACCAAAAAATCAGATTCGACACTATGTCGTGACCACGACGATATGTGCAGCAAGCAAAATGATTGGCAGAATATCACAGTCATGCAGAGATGGGTAGTAGTTGTCTCATGTAGCAGTACAAAGTCCTCTGGTTCCAATTATTTTAAGAATTAAGGACATGGATTATGCCATCAGGAAATCATTTACATTTCCTAAGAGCTCCTAAGCAGCTAGAAACAAAACTTTTGATTGGATGACAGCCCACCCATCACAGTGGATAACTTCTCAGTTCATTGACTGTAATGGATGATCTGACCCATGGTCTTGGGAGTACCACTATGTGTATATAATAATGCCCAGATAACACACACTATGAGTTACAATATGCTCATCAACCAAGAGCACAGTTCAGTGAGTTGTACTTGTACATTCATTGACATTACCTGATCTTGTGTATTCTAGGTATCATATATCATACACAAAACTCAGGGGTGTGTTTTCTAAATACACTTGTAAATGAAAGCTATCGAACTGTGCCATACGAGTTGATACTTCATTGCCTCATAGTGACAAGCTTTGTTTTAAAACCTGTTTCCTGTAAGTTTGAATTTTGTAATCTCTGTGCAATGGGCCAGGGTAAAAATATAACATAACATAACATATTTATTTATCCACAATCATACATCGGTATAAACATATTACATACAATATGATATATAATATTTTGTATACATGAAATATAATGAAGTGGAAGAGTACTGGAATGTAAGCCGAATAAAGGCCTGTCAAGTCCCAGACTCTGTTTCTATTAATTTGTAGTGAGAAATGAGTGACTTTTTATAATTAAATTTAAACGAATGAGTATTTTTTTAGTTTTTAACATTTGATGGAATGTTATTCCATTGTTTAACCCCAATGTAAGATATAGATTTACCACTAAATCCAAGTTTAATATTAGGTATTTGAAAATCTGTTGCATGTCTTTATATTTAGGATCTAGGCCTATTAGCTCCTATTTGATTGATAAACTACCCAAAATGTTCCACATTGCTGAACAAGTTAGGAAAATTCATAACAAGGGGGCACTCACCTATGAAATGGATATGGCTGTAAGTGTAAGGCTGGCTTTTCCAAACCCATGGTATTTCAAAATTGAAGGTTGATGCATGAGTATGGTTGATGCCTGAAATATTAACTGTGGTTATATAATCTCTCTAATATGAGAGGGATTCCTATGATCTCAAGTATTTTACACTAACATTTTGCTAAGCGATGGTTGTCTTTTTAAAAGACTATTCTTGTTTTTTAGAATATTTATGCTCCAGGACCATATGCTCCAGGACCATATGGTCCTGGACCATAATTTCGGGCCAAAATCTCATAAAAGCGCATGTGGCCTGACCATACGGTATCATGCTTCAATGGGGAATACCCATTGTTTCGTTCTGATATGCTAGATTCAACTAACTCGATGATGGTTACAACATCGCTCTTAGAATTAGATGCATGGCAAAGCAAGACTGAAGAATGATACGAGTAGCTTGTAATTTCTCTCCGTCTTTTGAACAAAGTGTGGATCCGAAATTATTGTGGTAAATACTGGCCGACTGTACTTTGATCAGAATGGGAATCATGAAGTCACTAAGTGCCAATTTCGACATACCCGATCAGCATTTCGAGTGCTCGTTCACGTAGCGTTGCAACCGTCGTCGTACCTTCCTCCTACAACGCTACGTACTGGAATGTATTGAAAAGGCCAGTGTTGGTGCGCGCAGCGGATCCGCTGCGGAATAAGCAAATTCATAATCAGTACAAAAACAAATCTTTAAAACAAGATCAAATTCAAAATTTCATTATATTTATATATACACAACAGTACACACGTTGTTTTCCTTGACTAATTTTCCAATTCATTGGTTAAAATCTGATGATTTTGAAATGGTGTTTCTTAACCATGTTAACTGCAAATTGGAGCTCCCTCAAAGCCATTTCATTCCCAAGATATCAACAAAACTGGCCGGTTTAGTGGTTAACCATCAATATTACCACATTATTGAATAGGGTAACGTTTAGTCAAAAAGGAACTCTACCCTATGACCGTTTTTATTGGGCGTGCACTCGCATCACCAACGGTTAGAAAGCACTTCCGTATACAATAATCGTAGCAGTTTAATGATAGGCTTCCAAGCAACAGTTTCGCAAATATTCTGAGCTAATAAAAATTGTTTCAATATTATCCGCGGTCGTAAACAAGGCACACACTACTGAGAAGGTCTTTAATCCATAATAGATGCATAAAATTCATAATTAGTACCTCTGAGAATACAAAATTCAGTGTAAAGCCTTCCATATATAATTGTACAGTTCCACAACAGTGACGACAGCGGCTACTAGCGCCATTACTCATCATGTGAAAGCAATTGTAGATGTATAGTTTGGTTTATTTCTAAGCCTTTTTTTGCAAATCACTGTGGATGATTTGTATTATAAGGACATTACAACAACTTGGGTGAGTAATTTACCTGAGTTTTAGTGTATGAGTAAATCTGCTGCACAACAACACGGTTTTAAGTTTAAGTACACTTTTCCTTTCTGCAAACCAAAATAGAGCGGGGATCCCTCACACGAAACCGTCTTTTCCGATTACAAGAAATGCGTTGAAGATTTTGCTCGTATATTAGGGGTTGCATTGCGAAATGGTACGTTGCACTATGCATTACGCGTCTAGCATCAAAAACCGCACCGCAAGTTTGTTTCCCACGGTACTTTGATGGGGTGGTAATGTGCAAGTGCCAGGCTCTCATATCGATTAGAGAAAACAATACACATAAATCGGAACAAGCATGTGTTCCGATCGTCTGGGACCCCCCTGATTTACCCGGAAGTAGTATCGATTTTATATAAAGGCCGTATTTTTCTCATGTCCTGAATTTGAGCTCTCAAAAAATCCATTTCATTCCCAAGCTATCAACAAAAAACTGCCGTTTTAGTGGTTACCATCAATATTCGCACATAGTATTGAATAGGGCGTTTTTGCCCTACTGCATTATCGCTCTAGCAATCAAAACCGCAAGTTTGTTTCCCACGATTATGATGGGTGTATGTGGAAGTGCCAGGCGCTCATATCGAGTAGAGAACACATAACATAATCGGAACCAAGCACCTTTAAAACATAGCATCCCCCCACTAGATCAGTGAGTCCGCGCCTGGATTGTTCCCGGTTTTTTTTCTTTAGAATAGGCACAGCACGCTTATTTTCGCTGATTTACCAATATTTACGAACAAACACCCGGAAGTGGGAGACGACTGTGTTTATCTTCAAATTTTCGGTCATTTTGTGCTTTTTAGGGTCAAATTTCACGGATTTAAGCAGAGCTGAGCACCGTTTGTATTTTTAAAATCGAGCTAGTTAGGGATGCTAAGACATCAAGTTTTCATATATGCATGGATTTCGTGTCATAAAGGACTGTAAGTATACCAAAATTCTTGACTTTGTAGCACAGTGGACCCCGGTGTTTCAATGAACTGCCGCTCTGGCTTAGGGAGAGAAGATAGTAGGGGCTATCGTAGCGGAAAAAGCCAGAGCAACCTCGGGCTAAGATTAAAGGGGCATTTTGTGATCCACAACCTCGTCCCTCTGACTTACCTTTAAAAGTTGAGATTTTTATATCGTATCTGTAAGAAATTCGCAATTTTGTATTTTTTGTCCATAAACGGACAGAAACGACAGCACAGTGGGAAACAAGCAATTGCTCATAACACAAAACTGCAAGATTATGAAGATAGGGATCAACTCAAATTTTGTGAATAAGCTTTTCTCAAGGATATCTATAGTGAACAGTGAATAAAACAGAAGGTGCTGGAATGGTAAGGCTTGTGTAATTCGCTGATGTAGAGCACGTTAGAATAAGACCGTTGCCAGGTCAACTGGCTCACGCTAACTTTGGTTCGAGCCACTGATCACATTGATCACAACACAAATCCTATGGTAAATCATAATTCGGAACAGGTGCATGAGCCAAGGCGTGAGCCAGTAACCAATGGATACTAACGTGCACTACGCCAGTGAATTTACATTCTACCTTCAGAGACCATCTGTTTTGGAGTAGGTATGTGGTGAGTTCACTTGACTGTCTTGAGCTGGGTCTGCATGCACAGTCATGTCTAAAATCATGTTTGTTGCATTTGAAATTTTAACAGATAATGAAGCCATGCATACTGCACAACTTATTCAAAAATAGCTGTTGACCTAAACCCTTTATAGTTTGAGTAATAATTTCTTGGCCCTGGCGTACGCGCGCGTTGCTTGTTGCATGAAATGCGCTTACGTGCAATTCTTCAATTTTGTTTGGGTAGGGACCTGCCTCCAGGACTAAGAACTGGACTCAAACTTATCCCTGCTCCTTCTTGCAATATAATGACCCATATTTATACCAAATGCAATGTGAAATGACCCATACATATACCATCATAGTTCATGTCTGCCAGAATTTCCTTTCGTAACAGCAGAACCGCCAAATCAAATACCCCGGGCAAATACCCAGCGTGTCTTTGCTTCGCGACTTGGTGTGCAATGTTGAAGGCCATGACGAAAGTCACATGAAACCAGCGGCAGACGTAAACAAACCGAGATTACGATAATTATGATGACTAAAAAAGTTTGCAAAATCAATACGATGTCGAATTCTGTGTAGAGCTGACTACGTTCACGGACTATATATCACCATCGCGGATGCGTACCCAAAATTATACCAACAACATCAAATCAACACCGATAATTATACCATTATTGTGTGAAAACAAAGGGGTCATAATTATACCAGTGTGAAAAAAGGGGTCATAGTTATACCAGACGGCTGATTTTGCGACCCTATCCAGCGGCATGTCTCTGTATAGGCGTTTGTACTAAGAATCTCCCCCCCGAAAATCACGAAATGCACCTTTAAAAAAAAGTAATTTAAAAAATTCTCCGTTTATTCATTTAAAATAGCCAGCGAGAACTAAAGATAGTCACCTAAAATCCCCCAGCCTCATGTATGAATTCAGTATTCTGCAGTTTATTCCATTGAGGCTGCCAAATTCATCATCATATGTTCATAGGGTCAAGGGTGGTATTATCTAGTACTTTACAGTTTTTATTATTTCATCTAGTAGCTGCTTTTTATGGTTAGGGTTTGGGTTAGTGTTAATAAAACATAAGTCAGCTATTTAATGAAATAATAAAAACCGCTAAGGCCAAGTAAAAAAATAAACCAGTTGATCGTCCAGACTTTTGAACAAAGTTGGTGAGGGAGGCCCTTATTATTTTTTTTCTAAGATGGCATATTTGAAGATGTTTTTTGGTGCAGTTGAACTTAAAAAATGGTTTTGTATCATACTGTCCATGTGCCAAGCAAATTGCCATATCACAAACATCTTGCAGCTTGAATGACAAGTGCAATAGTAAATTTAGGATTGTTTGATTTGAAAAAAAAAATACAATCGCAAATAAAAACAACTCATGCGCAGTGTATGTTTTAATGCAATCCCCAATTGCAAATACTGTTATTTAATATCAAACAATTTCCAGGCCATAGCTGAAATACACGACCAAGTAAACAATATTTATAAAAACTGACTGGAAATATATTATGGAGCACAGGGTTCCTGCTTTGGTTTTTTTAAAGTCCACTAGTCCCCATAATTTCCAAATGTTCAGAATCACCGGTATCTGATCTCATGGAATATTTTGAAGTCCAAGATCATCCTACCAAATGTTTTTACTAAAATCAGTGCTAATCAGTCTTAAAGTACTCCATGTAATTTGGTAAAGTGTTTTTGTTACATATTTGGCTCTTTGTTCTGTAAGAGTGCCATAACAATACAAGGGAATAACAACATTGTATATATCCCATGCTGTCAAGCTCATTTGCATATGATGTCCAAAGTGCAAAATGCCACGATTCATTCAAAACATTTATTTAAAGACACTATCAGTGATCACTCAAAAGAGTAAAAATTTGCAAAATTAGCTTAAAAGCAAAGGATAAGTCAGTAGAATTCTCACAAGTTATTTTTTGTAACTGAAATATTGACAGAAAAGGACGAAAACAGTAGTATTCAAAGATTTGAATCTCCATTCATTTATGTGTTTATAGACAGGATTGACTAAAATATTCTGTCCTTATTAGGTTGCTTTCAGTCTTAGCACTAGCAGGGATTCTCATTAGCTATACTTTGTCACATCCATGCAAAATCTGATTTTTGGATGATTTTTTCTTTTCGATTTTCTGAGTTTGCAAAATCACGGATAGTGCCTTTAATACTTATAGCACATAATATCACCAAGTGTATTGGGTGTAAAGTCATGTCTTTTTGTAGATATTTCAATTTTTTTTTTTCATATTATGAATTGGGAAAGAAAAAAAATTTTTAATTTAGGCTCATTTGGCCTTTTGTCTAAGGTTAAAATTGTAAGTTTGTATTTCCTATGTTGGTGTGTGTGATTCAAATACCACGTAACGCAACCAGATCCAGATCAGATACACATATAATTATAAATTATAAATTTTGTTTTGTAACTTTACAAATAAAAACTGCTACTAGAAACATAGTTTTTAAAAGCCCAAAAGTCTTCAACTTAACACTGCAGAATGTAGCACAATCATAGGGTGCCATGTACACACACAAACACATGTCCTCTTCATCAGGCACAATGTTTCTCTGCTTTTGATACATCCATTACAAGCAGACTTGGAAAAAGTTCTATGCTTAGACAGAGAAAATGGTCGGCTTGAATGGTCGCTTGAACAGGCAAAGTCAGTCTTTCCATAAATCTGTTGATAATTCATGACACGAGTTTGAAGGATGTATTTTAGATTGTTTTACAATCAGATGGGATTAGCCTTGACTATAACAAATTCAGGACATTTTCTGTTTCTATTGTCTTGTAGCAACACCCCTCATCGCGCTTTTTGCTTCAATCACAAAGTCCTGGAGTGCCTAAGCTGTACCGTACATGGGATATAAGGGCAATACGGTAGTTGCAATGCGGATTTTCTTTGCACTTGCATTGTACAATGTGAGTCCAAAAGATAGGACCGTGATTGATTATTTTTTATAAAAAACTAATTGACCTTGATAAAAAAAAAGTTTTACATTTCGAAACAAGCATGTTCTTCTGCTCATTAGAAAAGAACCACCGAAATTCATTCCTAACCATTGTTATTATGCCTGTTCTTCGAAAGAACCCTTATCCAGCTTGTCCACGGAATGCTGATGCTTTGAATATCTAGGACGCGGTGGCGTACCGACCAGGGGGGCGGGGGGGGGGGCAAGTTTTGCCCCCTCTGGCTCAAACAAAAGCGGGACTATATGGGCCAAAATGTGCATTTTATCCCTCTTTTTCGTGAATTTCACCCATTTTAGCCCAAATTTAGGCAAAATGAAAGTAAATTCGGCAATTATTCGCATTTTGCATTTCAGACTTAACCGGGACTATTTTACAAAATTTTGCCCCCTCTGGTCGGACGACTTGGAAATTTGCCCCCTCTGGATCTACTGCCCTGCCTCGGTACGCCACTGTGTATGAGTACCTAGGAAATGACTGGTAATTGAAATGTAAATTAGATTTAAAACTATCTGCGAGTTTAAACAGATTAGCATGGTCGCACCAAATCAAAAATGAATAAAATAACAAATCTGAAGGTATTTTTCAAAACTATTGGCATCTTGGTGAAAGGTATTAGGTATCATGGCCCCTCCTTATCCAATGTACACTCACCCGTTGTATACATGTATCTGGATAAGGAGGGCTAATCACGGTCCTATTCTGTTTGACCAACACTGTAGACATAGTAGTTTTCTATGCAACAAAAGTTTGAAGAAGTTGCTCACAAACTGAGGATGTCCTTAAATAGGATTTTTTATTCTGTCAGTTCATTAAATATTTTTGGGGGGTCGACATTCCCATTCGTTCTGAGAGGTTATATGCTTTTACCCCATCCAAACAATAGAAATTTGATGTCACATACCGGATTCAGATTAGGCCATAATTAAAAAACGTCCCTTTACTCACAAAGAAATATTACAAGGGCAACTGCCATTGAATTACATTCCAAACACCAACTTGAAATCAAACTCTGAAGCATTCAAACATAGAAATGATACATAAGTATATTATCACAAAGTTCTTTTCTTCCACAAGGAATATTAGAAAATCCTTATACGTTACATTTATTTGTCTTGTTTCAGAAATCATATTTGACAGTTTTGTTCCACATTATAGGTCTTCAGAGTTTTGTTCACTCATACAACGCAATATATGTGTGGCCTAATCCTTCTCTTCACCCAGTCTGGATGTTTCCTGACCACTTTACCATTCTTTGATTGACTCCAAACCAAGGAATCGATCAGCAGCGTTTCTCAACGTTGCGACAATCTATTCAATTGAATTTTTTGTATGAAACTGTTTAAGGGGGGTGGTCCAATTAGTTATGAAGTTTTCATCTTGAATAGAATGGCCCTTCACCCAAAAACCCATCTGTAAAGTTTCGCGCCGATCTTTCAATCCATTTTGATGTGCAAGCAGCGAGAAAAACGCGATTTTGTGAGCCCCATAGAGTAACTGTGTAAAAATAAATATTGGTCGACCAAATGGAAGTTCCACTTTCACTCATAACTCCCTAACCAACATCCATTTAGGCCTAATATTTCACAGAGTAAATTAAAAATAGTAGCTTTCTTTTGATATCCAAATTGGACCACTTCCGGTAAAATCCGGGCTTCTGGGACGGGCTATTAGCGATCGGGCAAGTACCTGTTAAAACATGTTTTCATACAAGAAAGTTCATGTAAACATAGTCGGACTGAACCATATAACCTGCTGTGGAATTTTCCACAGGTCTGCTTGGAATTGGGCCACTTTGGGTCCAGTCGAGTAAGAGAAGGAAGGAAAGCATTACCAAAAGAAAAATAATAGGAAAAAGACATAAACATATATTATATAGTAAAGAATTTTGAGCCTTACAGCAATTTAACTGCTTTTCAGGAGGGCTTGATAAAGTACAATTCATTGTTGTTTGCCGAGAGCAACTCCCTGGAGCCACGAAGAGGAAACCTCAATGTGGGTATATAGTAATGTGGAGTTTAGGCCACACAAGCTGAAGATGGAAATGGAGTCCAAGACTTTTTGTGTCTATGATAGAATATTTAAGTTCATTAGGACCTAAGTCATATAATTTTTGGAGGGTGGCAAAATTTTTTACAGTGCCATTTTTGAATCCAATAGGCTGCTACCATGTCCAAAATCACTAAAAATCCCTTAAGTATTTCGATAGAGACATAAATATATCTCGGTACTCCGGTGTTGTAAGTACGAGAAAGTGTTGGTACGTAATTTTATCATTTACATTGCCACACAAATCCAATATTGCTGCTTCAAAAGTCAAATATGCTCTCTGAAATCATTAAAATGATCTTAACACACCGCATTTTACCTATTTACGCTACTTGACTACATGCTGAACAAACCTAAATATGTTCGCAGGTGTTCAAAATCTGTTCCAGAATTGATCACACTCCTGCAGTGTTACTTTACCACCTCTAGAATGCATTTCCACACATGTCAGACACGCAAGTGTTCTGCCATTTTGCATTTAGAGGCTTGATTCCAGTGTCTACTATAGCGGCTTTATGCTTTACAGCCTATGAGATACATGTATTTGATCACTGGAACCACCTTTATTTGGCATTTCCCTGTATGGGCATTTTCAAATTCAAGATGGCAGCCAAAACAGCCGCCTTTAAAAATAGTAAACCGACATTATATTTGTATTATATTGTACTTACTCAACAATTATTATTCCAAAGGTGTAATTAAGGTATGGGATAAGTATTTGACATTTGACATTCTTATCCTGGAATTCTGTTTCTTTAGCATGCAATTGTTTAGATGGGGCCAACCTTGCTGCCTTTTTACCTTCTTTAAAAACCTAGAAATTACGATACACCTGTATTGTATTTAGTTAAAACACCCAAATGATTATTAAAGTTTAAATTAAAGTATGAGATGTAGCATTTGACATTAATAACTCTTACTGGTATATTTGTTTTGACACTACTTAATTCAACATGACGGCCAGTATATTATGAATATATGACAATTCTTAGTTTTAAAGATCTTAAAAGGCAGCCATTGGCTTCCATCTTGATTTGTAAGCTTGCTAACACACTGAAATGTCAGATTTGAGTTCCTACTGGGTAAGATGCAGAATTTATGCCTTCCTTAATCACAAATACTTGATGAATGATGGTTCACTTGAATGATTTCAAGGCGTAGTGGATTTTAGGGTGGCCATTTGGGTTTGATGGTAATGTTTGTGATAAAATTCCGTCAATAACCCGGTCCAAAAATTCCTCGTGCTTAAAACCTGATCTATGGCATAAATTTGGCATTTGATGAATTTGCGAGTGATAATAGCGCATATTGGATTTCTAGAAATGTCACTGCACGAAATTTTGCAACCCCTCCAGAAATCATTTAGCTTAGGTCATCATTGACACAAAAAAAAAATAAAATCGATCAATATAAAAAGTCTGTACTCCATTTTCCATCCCCCCTTGCCCAACAATTCCCCCTCCTGACTAATAGAGGAGGCGCAAGCCTTTCAGGGGGGAATCTATTTCAAGTCTTGTGTGTAAGATTTGCAGTGGTCCTTAAATTTTGTTACTGCTACATTTTTAGCTTATTTCCCTTTTTATTGGTGAAAATCACCAGACAATTTCGTCCCATTTTGTAATCAAAGTCAATGCATCTCGCGAACACAAACATAATTTCTTTATGTTTTTTTTGTTTTTTCAAGCAGCTATATTATGTATTTTTTGTTTTTTCACCTGCAATATTTAAGACAATGACAAAATAAATTAGTTCTAGCCTACAAACAGTGATTATTTATGAAATTTTTTGATGCATACTTTACTATAATTCAATGCAATTACTAAATTTGAAAGTTTAAAGAACAAAAATCACTAATTATCATAATTAAAATTAAATTGTTTTCTAGATCATAAAGGGATTAGCAGCGATAATGCGAAGAATCGAAACTGTGGAAATGCGTTGTTTTAACTTATCAGGGACAGTTTGGTACAATCCATATAACTGCCTTTAATTAGAAACAAACCATCCAATAGTGAAAAAAATGGAGTATTGAGGAAATTTTATCATACCGTCTCCCGCCAACAGATACAGAGACGGCGTCTCCAAATCTACACTAAACAGCGATTGTGGTTACACCAGTACATAAACAGATCAATAATGTGTTTGTGTTCGAGTTCAAACTGTATTGATCATGGTGCAAAATATCACGCTGAAAATCCATGGTATTCTCACCGGGAAAGGCTTTTTCGATCTCAAGTCGGAATTTTGATACGCCGTAATAGAAATTACAGAATCGGAAAAAAGTACTGCCTTGACTTTAAAAACACGGATTTCAGCCAACCACTTGCAGGTTTATGTTCGCATATCCATTGCCGTAACAAAATATAAAAATAGAGAATTTGATGATTTTTTTCACCTTTTTTCGATTCTTTCGCATTAACGCTGCTAATCCCTTTTAAACCATGACATAACTTTTTTCGCTTGTAAAAAAGTTGCTCCGCGAAAAAAAATCAGGTTCTAGTAGAGCTTTGGACTTCAATTTGGAACCAATAGTAATCATGATATGTATTACAACCTAATGGGGGCCATTTGTGGAATTTCTCTTTAGTTTTTATTTTAATGGGGCGGCAAGTCTCACCATCATGAAAATTCAAAAAATCATGATCCAGTTTGCTATGGCAAACCCAAAAATCAAATTACAAAAATCTCTTCCATTAGGTTGCTCCTACTTGACCTAACACATGTTTTAAGTCTTATTAATTACCCGAGTATTGCAAGTTAGAGTCCTGAGCAACTTTTGTATTTCACTGAAGCCAAATTAAAGTTTGTTGACCTTTTGACCTCGTGTAACAGCAATTAATGAACTTGAACTCTGTAAATTGATTCATTTTTGACAGGCTTACTTCTTCTGAATGACTTTTCATATATGACTTTTCTATATTAACCAACCTAACGCGGCCGAGAGGAAATGAGAGGCAACGAAAACTGGTACCGGTCGGAAAATGCTTTTCGTGCATCGGGGCCGTCAACAACTATTTTTGGTCCCGCAAATACTCTCATTGGGCTCTGCATTATTGCATCTGGGCCGTCTTACCACCGGAAAATGACGCTATTTTTTTCGTTGCCCTATGGCCGTCTTCCCGAAATGACGCAATGTTTTCGTTGCAATCATCTGGGCCCGTCTTCCGGGAAAATGACGCGATGTTTTTCGTTGCAGCATCTTGGGCCGTTATTGACTGGAAATGATGCGATGCTTTTCACTGCATTTCGACGTTGCCCGGCAGAAGGCGCAAATGCTTTCCATCAGCGGTTGTAACACTGTACAAATGCCCATAGACAATTTCGATTTCGATGGTGATAGCGCCACACCATTTTTCGATAAGCTATTGGGTTAATTATGCATAAACGTATTCAGAGTAAAAACCGGAGCATGACGTAGCAAAATAGCGCCAACGCAACGACTATGATGTATCGTAAGAGCGCAAACTCACGACCGGCGCACTATAAGCTACAACTTTCATGCAGATCAGTTTGCAGTACGCATCCATCATTTATTTATTTTTTATTTATTTATGTTATTTACCCTGTTTTTTAATTGCTTTTCAACCGATTGTTTCTCGTTGCATCTGGACGTCTTTCCGGTAATGGCGCGATGTTTTTTTTCGGTTCCTCTGGGCCGTCTTCCGGGAAAATGACGCGATGTTTTTCGTTGCATTTGGGCCGTCTCCGGGAAAATGACGTGATTTTTTTTCGTTGCATCTGGGCCGTTATTTGACTTTACCTACTTATTCCTGTGCCGGGAAAAACGGCCGAGAAGCAATGAAACGCAAACTTTGCCTTTCGTTGCATGTGGGGCCGTCGGCCGGCAAAACTACCCCGGTCCTGGTTAGAGGTTAATCATGAACACATTGCTAGAGCATTTTGTAATAGACACCTCATTTTGATTCCCCCCTCAAAGGTGCATGTTCCGATCGTCTTTGGGACCCCCCCCATTAACCGGAAGTAGTATCATTTTGATATATCAGATGACAGGCTGTATTTTTTTCTCTCAGATTCTCGTCATGAAATTTGAGCCCTCAATCCATTTCATTCCCAAGATATACACAAAACCTAACTGCCGTTTTAGTGGTTAACCCTCGAAATATTAGCACAGTATTGAATAAGGCTTTGCAACATATGCATTATTGCGTCTACCATCAAAACCGCAAGTTTGTTTCCCACGGTACTTGATGGGGTGTATGTGCAAGTGCCAGGCTCTCATATCAAGTAGAGAACACAATACACATAAATCGGAACAAGCACCTTTAAGATTTTGCTGGACTTTCTACTTTCATCGATATCTAAGGAAGTTACTCGCGCTGGGCCGGTGGCAGCCCAGTATAAGGCCAGGAAAATTGAATGGGTAGCGAGTTGGAGCTGTAACTACTCTATTGAGCAGTGGCGGGGCTAGGGGTGAAGGGGGACACGTGCCCCGGGCACCACCTCAGGGGGGGGGGGGGGGGTACTGAAATGATGTTGGGGAAAAATATAATTGCCTCTAAGAAAAAAGTGCCAAAGAGTTTCTAAAAAGTTAAACTTGTCCTTTATATGGAACCCTGTAAGGTTCTTCAACGAACCAAAAATAGTTCTTTAACTGCTGTATAGCTTCTTTTATGCTTCTGTTTGGAACCTTTTTGGGTTCTCAGATTTTTAAGAACCAATTTTGAGGGTTCCATTCTTGAAGGTTCCATATAGAGGACAAAAAAAGGTTCTAAAGCCGATAAAAGACCGTTGTTGTGAATGTTGTTGTTGTCGCAGGATAGAGTTTATCTGTTTCAAGATAATGAGATAACTGAGAGCTCTCAGAAGGCACTCAAATATGCTAAAACTGGAGAGCTTCCGGAGGCTCCGTCCCCTGGACCCCCGCCAGCAGGGGCAATTTTAGTTCATCTGCTTCAAGATAATGGATATAAAACTGAGAACTCTCCAAAGGCACTCACTAGTAGAGGCCATATGCGATTCAACCTTGAAAAAATTCTAATAAAACAACTTTTTGTATATTCTCGTAGGGCTATATGTGAATTATTATGAAAAAATTGTCCGGCCTTCTGGCAGCTGCGTTGAGTAGATATTCAATGACAAATAAATTAGTTTCTAGCTACAACAGTGATAGTTATAGAAATTTTGTATTCATAATTTACATAATTCATTGCAATTTAACTAAATTGAGTTGTTTAAAGAACAAAAATGTCAATAATTAGCATAATTAAAATTAATTGTTCGAGAGATTCATTAAAGGGATTAGCAGCGATAATGCGAGAGAATCGAAAAAATGTGGAAAATGCGTTTTTTTAACTATAAATCAGGAGGGACAAGTGTGTACAATTCCATATAACTGCTTTAATGTTGTAGAAACAAACCACCACATAGATGAAAAAAAATGGAGTATTTGAGGAAATTTATCATACCGTCCCCGACAATAGATACAAGAGACGGCGTCTCAAAAATCTACACTAAACAGCTGCTGATTGTGGTTACACAGTCAGAATAACAAAGATCAATAAGTTTGTGTTCGAGTTCAAACTGTATTGATCATGGTGCAAAATGATCACCTGAAAATCCGGGTATTCACGGGAAAGGCTTTTTTCGATCTCAAGTCGGGAATTTTGACGCACGTTAGAAATTACAGAATCGGATAAAAAGTACTGCCTTGCTTTATACACGGATTGTCACGCCACAAACACTTGCAGGTTATGTTAGCATATCCATGCAGTAAAAAAATATAAAAATATTGAAATTTTGTGATTTTTCGAGTGTTCGGATTAGTAAATCGCTGCTAATCCCTTAACAGGCAATAACTTTTCGCTTGTAAAAAAGTTGCTCCGGAAAAAAATCAGGTTCTAGTGAGGCTTTTGACTCAACTTTGGACCAATAGTAAATCATGATATGTATTACAACCTAAGGCCCATTTTTGGGAATTTCTCTTTAGTTTTATTTTATGGGGCGGTCAAAGGTCTCACCAGCAATGAAAAATTCAAAAAATCATGATCGGTTGCTATGGCAACCCAAAAATCAAATTGACAAAAAATCTCTTCAATTAGGGTGCTCTACTTGACCAACTAACACATGTTTTAAGTCTTATTTACCCGAGTATTGCAAGTTAGGGAAAAGGAGTCCTGAGCAAATTTTGTATTCACTGAAGCCCACATTAAAGTTTGTTGGACCTTTGGACTAGGTTGTAACAGCAATTTAATGACAATTAACTCTGAAAAATTGATTCATTTTGACAGGCTTGACTTCTGAATATTTTCATATATGACTTTCCTAATTAATCATGAAACTACAATGTGCTTAGCGCATATTGTTTAATCGACACCTCATTTGATTCCCCCTCAAAGGTGCATGTTCCGATCGTCTTGGAACCCCCCCCATTAACCGGAAGTAGTATCAATTTTGATTATTCAGATGAAAGGCTGGATTTTTCTCATTCTCGTCATGAAAATTGACCCTCAAATCCAATTTCATTCCCAAGATAATAAACAAACAACTTGCCGTTTTAGTGAGTTAACCATCAAATTAGCACATTTTGAATAGGCTTTGCAACATACGCATTATTGCGTTATACCATCAAAACCGCAAGTTTGTTTCCCACGGGTTACTTGATGGGGGTGTATGTGCAAGTGCCAGGCTCTCATATCAAGTAGAGAACAAAGACACATTAAAATGGAACAAGCACCTTTAAGATTTTGCTGGACTTTCTACTTTCATCGATATCTAAGGAAGTTACTCGCGCTGGGCCGGTGGCAGCCCAGTATAAGGCCAGGAAAATTGAATGGGTAGCGAGTTGGAGCTGTAACTACTCTATTGAGCAGTGGCGGGGCTAGGGGTGAAGGGGGACACGTGCCCCGGGCACCACCTCAGGGGGGGGGGGGGGGGTACTGAAATGATGTTGGGGAAAAATATAATTGCCTCTAAGAAAAAAGTGCCAAAGAGTTTCTAAAAAGTTAAACTTGTCCTTTATATGGAACCCTGTAAGGTTCTTCAACGAACCAAAAATAGTTCTTTAACTGCTGTATAGCTTCTTTTATGCTTCTGTTTGGAACCTTTTTTGGGTTCTCAGATTTTTAAGAACCAATTTTGAGGGTTCCATTCTTGAAGGTTCCATATAGAGGACAAAAAAAGGTTCTAAAGCCGATAAAAGACCGTTGTTGTGAATGTTGTTGTTGTCGCAGGATAGAGTTTATCTGTTTCAAGATAATGAGATAACTGAGAGCTCTCAGAAGGCACTCAAATATGCTAAAACTGGAGAGCTTCCGGAGGCTCCGTCCCCTGGACCCCCGCCAGCAGGGGCAATTTTAGTTCATCTGCTTCAAGATAATGGATATAAAACTGAGAACTCTCCAAAGGCACTCACTAGTAGAGGCCATATGCGATTCAACCTTGAAAAAATTCTAATAAAACAACTTTTTGTATATTCTCGTAGGGCTATATGTGAATTATTATGAAAAAATTGTCCGGCCTTCTGGCAGCTGCGTTGAGTAGATATTCAAGGTCAAGGTCAATGACCTTTATAAGGCATATCATGGATATGAGGTGTCTATACCAAGGTTTTTGGGTCAACAAACACAATTAGCATATAGGAAAAACAATGCACCCCTTCCTTGATTTTCAAAATAGTATGCACTATCTGCATGAAATTGTACTTTAAACTTCGTCCCCTCAACCATTTTAAAGGTGTTGGTTAAGACCTCCTTGGATTTCTTAGTTACAAAGCCTCTTACCCTTTTGATTTTGGTACAAGTGGATTGGTACAAGTCTCATCTTTCCATTGATATCAAAAACGTTCCAATAGTCCTCCATTTGAC